>PVJH01026787.1:0-29582 GCA_004026705.1 Nesogale talazaci
TCAGGGTAGTTCCATGTGGCTTCTCCTCAGGGATGTCTCCCAGGAAGTGAGCTTTGCAAACTGAAGCAGGGAACTGGCTAAAGCAACTATACCTTGGTTTGACCATCAGAGAACAAGAGACCGAGAACTAGAAAGGCAAGGTTCACTGAGCCATTTATCTTTCCACCCTTCAATGAATCCCACATGTTTATTGGTTAGATTTGACACAATAAACCTTAGCTATCTTAATTATGGATTCTAATAAAATGAAACCCTTGGCAATTTTGATTTCCTCACCATTATGATGCTGCCTATGGATCCAGTTGTGAGGTATTTCCCCCTCTTACAATGTCATACATTGTAGTATTGAATCAGGAGCACTCAAATCCAATGTCTAGAAACAACTCAAATGTCAGCTAATCTAAACTTTGACACAATCATGCAATGAAGTACCATACAGTAATTTTTCAAAGGACAGACTATTGATACATTCAACAATTTTGATGCATTTTACAGATAAAATGCTATAGAAAAGAATTCAAACTCAAATGAGAGCATACAACATAAAGTCATTGATACTACTTTTAATAAGTAAAACTTAAGCATTTGTAATAGTCTAGTTTAAAGGGTATCTCTTGGTGAGAGCAGTAAAGAATTTGAGTAGAAATAGATAGAAGAGAAGTTTCTGGAATGATAACATTTTAAATTATTTTTATTGGGATATGGATTTTATGCATGAAGAAATGGCCTCAGGGTCATATCTAATGTGCTCTCACCTCAGTAAAAGAGAATAAATTCCACTCTAATCACAAGGTAAAGATCAGACAAGCCCTCAACCCTCCATCCTTCTTTACCCTATTCTGACACCAGTCAGCATTCCTGTTTCTCTGTGGTCCTCAGTCTCACAGAAGTCCTTTGGCCTCTGCTCTGATCTGTGGGCTAGAAGCCTGCTGCTCAGTGCTAGCGTCTCTGCTGCTTTTGCCACTTCAGACAGGGATCTTGCATGTGCTCCACTGATGGTTCTCCCTTCTTGATGGTCATAGAATTCTTCCTGTTCCTCCTTCTGAGCTACCATTCTTACACCCAGTGGAAAGGCAAAACTGACCAATCCTGACTGAGAATCCTCTGCATCTTATTTGCATGCTTCCAACTAATCACTGAATGTTATTTGGAAAAATGATAGATGGCAGAGCCATTTTCATTTCCTTCAAAATGTTTATAGTTAACAAAATATAGCAGAATATTCATTCCAGATCTATACATTTCTGTCTATCTAAATTAAGTCTTAATGTATATAATTTTTTTTAATCAGGGGAGAGCATGAATACAGTCCCCCACAAACATAAATTATGCAGTCAAGCGTCCCACATTTGGGGAAATTGCAAGCACATCCAGATTGCAATGGCTAAGCCTCTCCGTAGGAAAACCACCTTTGTGATTATGGTATCTCCCATGCCAGGTTATCATAATTAACTTTTTAAAACTTATATGAGTATAGGAAATTAAATACCCCAGACATTGCATATTTTAATAGCCAGGAACCATCCTCTGTCTTCACCACATCTGTGTATTCACCCATTTAAACTTCAGCAATCATGGGTATGGTGTTTGGAAGTGGCGGTGGTAGTGGTGGTGGTGGTGAGCATCACAGAATGCCTATTTGTTAGAACAAAATTTTCTTGTATTGAAGTAAGGTATGATCCATGGCCCAAGGCCCTGTCTGCTGCTTCAATGTATTGCCTTATAAATGTATGTTTATGGGCCTATAGCACTATTTTTATGGATTAATGTATTTGCATAAGTGCACACCTCTGCTAATCTCCCTATCTATGCCTTTGTTTCCTAGAAATTGCCTGTTTTCTTTTTTCTCCTCCTGCCTCGCCATCACTGTCTCCCCTTCTTCTACCTCTTTGTGCTTCCTCTTCGATAGCTTGGTGTTGCTCTAATATTCACAGGATCTCTAACCTCTCCTAGATGCTGGTTCCACTTCCCTAGTTGTTCCCTGTTGATTATGCCATCAGCTCCCCGCCCCATTAGCGGACAACATGTCTTGAGCTGTTGGTAGTCCCACAGGTCTCTCTGTGACCCAGCAGCTCCATTCAGGGAACTCATCCTCTGGGTGTGCCACATAGAATCTAGGCCAACCGCACACTTTTCATTCTTGGTTTGCTTCCATCTGAGTAGGCTAGGTCACTTCCTTCCTCCACCAGAAGGTCTAGTGTCGATCTTTGTGGCACACCCATCCAATGTGGGGCCAGGCTGTTCTGGTTGTGGCTGGCCCTATAGTCCAGTCTTATCATGGATTCCTCCACATGTTACATAGCCCTCCTGGTTTGGCATGTCATAGTGGGATCTGTATGCACATTCCAATTCTTTGGAAACACAATCAATACTTTCCCTCTGGGTGGGTTAGTGCCCTATTCCCCCCATGTCATTATCTCAATTTCTCCCACCCCCATTTTCCCTCCTCCTTTTTCCTTTCCCATTCTTTATGTTGAACTCCCCTGTACCTTCCAGGATTTGGCCTAATCTCCCTGCCTATGCTTCTACCCATATATTGTGAAATAAGTGTCTTTTCTTCTATTCTTGCTGTGCTGATTGTACTTACCTTAGGAGACTAAACTTATACTTTTGAGATGGGTTTACCTTGATTAACATGATTCCTTCCAACTCTTCCTATGAAACGACATGTTACATGTGCTTGTCTGTGCTTTTTAGTACTGCATAGTACTTTGTTGTGTGTACATGTCAGTTTACTAATCCACTCATCTAATGAGGGAAATTTAGATTGTTTCCAACTCTTTGCCATTGTGAATTGGACTGCAATAAACATTGGAATGCACATGACTGGTCATGTTTTATTTCCAATCCATATAGTTATCCAATTCTGAATAGCCAATAGGAGTCATTTCAGCTCAAATGCCTAGGCTATTGAGTTTCATCTCATTTTTGTTGACTTCTGATTTTCTTAGATTTATACTTCTTTCCCTGGTCTGTTATTAATGGATTGTTGAGGGTAATTAAAAATATCTTCTTATGTTCCACCAACAAATAATTGTCCTAAAAGCATGTTTATCCCTGAGATTAAAGTCCACTCTACTCTGAAAAAGTGGACTCTTGCCTAGTCATTCTACCAGTGTCTTCAGACATGAGTTGCAACCTTCAGCACTGTGTCAGATGATGCCCTGCTCTGCATATGGCTTTCAGTGATGGATCACTCAGAGGACGATTGCCTCTTCTTTAGTTTCCTTCCCCTTAGTTTGGAAACTCCTTCAAAACAAGTACAAAATGGATATCCCTGCTGATGTTTGAAGTACCAGTTATATAGCTTCCAGTCACCAAACCGTGACAGCTGAGAGATGAGTGAGTCTTTGCTATGGCCATCTAAGTAGAATAAAAGAAATATTAACTTTATTATTTTAATTATACGTAAGTTTGGGGCATACTTGGTTTATATGAGATCATTACTTAGAGATTATATTTATGACAGTACTTTGCATACTTCCAATGTCCGAAATTTGTAAAACCTCTCCCCATTTCTATTTACCTCACTGTCCAATAATAATATAATATCTAAACTTTTTATCCTTAAGTAGCTGTATATCCATCAATAAAGTTTGCAGCTGTGTTTTTGCAAGCATTCATACACATACAGTCTGAACAAGGAGAGAATTAAAATCAACTCATCACAATAATATGCGAATGCTAAACTGGCAATTTTCATGAAACATGAATTCTTTCTGCAGTCAATGTGACTACTGGCGCCTTGACTCAAATTCTCTTGGTTCCTATTCAACAAAATTTGTTCTGCTCGGACAAGAAAGAATGGAACCAAACACATAGACAATTCAGCAGTTTTCTTTTTTTCTCAAATAACATAGAAAAATTTAGGCTCGTTGTATTCATAATCTTTGCACAGGAGAAAATTATTTGATTTGGGATAGTACTTAGTATTTTTGCTCTGTTTTTGTTCTCATTTTATTTGTTTCATATTTATTGGCCAAAATTTCTGTTAGCAAATTTAATTCAATTTGATGACCACATCCAAGTCAGACTTTAAAAATTATATATCAAATCCACAGAAAATACTATAGCAGAGGCCTGTATAGAAATTCAAGGTTAAGCCGAAGTTAATATTAGCTGTATTTGTTTCAGGTATTTCTCATGCTGCATTCTTTAAAGAAAATAAAATATTGACAGAGTTAGCTTCACTATTACACCCTCTTATCCCTTTCTCCTTCTGATACTCTTAGAGATATTCACTACTAGGACATATAGTATTGTCTCTTCTTATTAAATTTATATATTGATAAGGTTTGAACATCACTCCACTTAGGTTTCTGTATCTTATCCAAGTTGATATGGACATTTCAGGTGATATTAGCAGGTACATAATGTTCATTTGGAAAATACACTATCAAGAAGCAAGTCTTATTAAACTTTCAAAAATATGCTCAATCAAAAATAAAAATATACCATAAGCTTAAAAGAAAATGCCAATGGGTTTGTTTAACAAATATATATTCATGAGTATATGAATTGCAATGTGCCTAGTTAAATATGTTTGTGCCAAAATTACTATTTAATACCTAATTTAGTTGCCTTAATTGTAACCTCAAAACACATACTTTTATAACCATAAGTTAAGATTTTATATGATAATGTACACTTCAATTTAAAAGTGTGTTGTTTAGCTATTATTTTAATAAACACTTTGGTGTGTATTTTCCTTGTAACCGACAACTTTAAAATCATTTATGGTTTGTGGTCCTGGATGTCTTCCAATTGCATTACATTTGATAGGCCCTTTGCCGAGTTTATGCAAAAGTTGAGTCAGAGGCCATTAACAACTTCTTCTAAATGGAAGAACCACAAACCATAACGAATATTAATATAAACACACTTTACTTAAAAAGACCTCTTCTGAATTTTCCCCTAGTGGACTTAACATTTACACCATATTAACATAATTCCACCATACCACAAGGATAAAATCAATGGGAAAAAGGGTTTTGGTATCTGATCATAATCGGGTTTGTGTGTTAATGGAACCTATATGCGTGTGCACGCATGCGTGTCTGGTATATAGGCTTCAGAAAGTTCACAATAACATTCCATTACCTTTTCATTCCACTTCTCCTCAAAATTTGTAAAGCCCCATCTACATATACATCAATAGAGATTTTAAGGAATTGGCTTTTTTGATTGTAATACTGACAAGTCCCTCCTGGTATTAGGTCAAAGAGCAGGGTTGTACCCACCAGTCATTCTGTAATTTCAAAATCAATATAACAGATAGGGCACAGCATGGTTGAAACAGGACCCTTCTCTCCTCTGGTAAATCTAAAATTTTTGTTTAAGTTTTTATCCTTTTCAGAATATCCACCCATAATAGAAAATAATCCCTACTACTTACAAATCAATGCAAATGTCAATCATTTGTACACATATTCTTAGCAACTTCTAGTCCATTAGGACAAGCAACTGGCTCTTAGACAAGTTAGCATATTAAACAAGCTATCACATAGGCAATCGAAATCAAAGTTTTTACCTATCTCTTATTATGATTCCATTTTTGAGAGTTTTTTGGTGTGGCTTTGGTCAGTTGCCAATTCAATGCTGGCAGTTTCTAAGACAAAATATTTGACAATTCTCCTTCTTAATATTAAAACACACAATTACCTAAGAGAATAGAAATTATTATTCCTATTGCTTAACCCCAAAGGAGAACCATAGTGTGTATTTTGCCTAATATTTTATAACCAGCAAATTGAGAAATCAACATTATCAAAGCAATGATTTTGACATGCAATTTTCCATAATTAAAATACTTATACACACTACTATAGAATATTTTTATAGTGCTTCATCAACTAGCCCACTAGCCCTAGTGGGTTTCCAGCGCAATGTTAAAATTATTGAACAGCCTAAATGACCTTATCTTTGATAGTAGTGGATAAAGGGAAAATCAAGATGGGAGTAGACAATCCTCCATACCTTTCCACTGAATCATTGTGTACAGCACCCAGTTACCATACTTCCACACAGATATTGTACATGTTTTAGATATTGTACATGTTTAAAATCTGCACAATCCTCCATATATTCATTTCCTATCATATGTATGCACCTTATTTACTTATATGGATACATTATTTGTTAAAATTAACTGTATTTATTTGTTTTTATAATGCTATGTTCTAGGAGAAAAAGTAACAACTATTTCTAAAGTAATGTGGAAGAAAATGGAGTGGTTTACAGAGTACTCATCAAAAATCTCAAATTAATGTTCAGCTAATCTAGAAAATAGGTTGTGATTTAGACACCTGAAAATAAGGAATTTA
The DNA here is from genome assembly GCA_004026705.1 of Nesogale talazaci. Taxonomy (NCBI): domain Eukaryota; kingdom Metazoa; phylum Chordata; class Mammalia; order Afrosoricida; family Tenrecidae; genus Nesogale; species Nesogale talazaci. The sequence continues at coordinate 6,324 of PVJH01026787.1, forward strand.
AAAGTATTTAAATCCAATTAACTCATATGTTGAAAAATATGTAGCAAAAAACACCTAATTATGTAGGTCTTGAAGGACATACTAAGACTGAAAATGAATACGTTTTTACTTTAATCAAATTCACAGTCTGTACCTTTTGACTTTTTGGAATCAGCTCTATATGACATTATCCTAGAATTGTGTGATCATAAAAACAATCAATTTAGAGCATTTTATCACCCCTGAAATAAACCTTGTACTTGTTAGTAATCACTTCTCAGTCACCTCAGTCATGAGAAACCACACGTCTACTTTTGGTTTTGATTAATTTCCTCTTTGTGGTATTGATTTGTATTTCCCCAATGGCTAATGAGGTTGACTATGATTTCTTGTGCTTATTGAGATTTTTCATGTTTTTGGAGAATGTCTATTCTAATGCATTGTCCATTTTAAGGGATTATTGTTATGTTTTTATTTTGAGATTTAAGAGTACTTTCTATATTTTAGATGCAAGTTTTTTGTCAGCTATATGATTTGCAAGTATATTCTCCCTTAATGTGGATTGCATTTTCACAACTTTTATAGTAAACTTTTGTGATTCTTTTAATTTTATAAAGTTCACTATATCTTTTTATAAAATTTTTTTAACTTTCTTGTTGTAGCTAAAAGAGTGCCTTCTAATTAAAAGTAAAAATGATTTATGCATACAAGTATGTTTCCTTTTAAAAGTGTCATATTTTTATTTCTAACTTTTAAATCCTTGATACATTGTGAGTTAATTTCTGTTTATGTTGGGAGCTAGTGATCCAATTATATAATTTGTAAATATTACATTTCATTTACAAAAGACTATGTCTATTATTGGTATCATATAACAATTATTAAATATTCCTATAATTCTGATTTGCACATATACTCATTCCTTACTCTACTTTAGTATAAAATATTTCCCCCTATAGATTTTTAATTTGGATCTTAATTCTTATTCCATTGGACCTATCTCCGAATTTTGAGATAAATTATTGAATCATTCACTTTAAATTTTAATATAAGTATACAGTTGAATTTATACATGATAGTTTACTTTAAACATTTTAAATATCCATGTTTTTGTTTCAATGTTTAATTCCTACCACTTTTCTCATTAGTGCATGTTTTTCATTAATAAATTCATTTTTTCATTATTTTCAATATTTTCTTATTTTATGTATGTGTAATATATGTTGCATACATATACATGCATACATAAGTATGCTTTAAAATAAGAAGCAAAAAAATGGTTAAAGAAGCAAAATATGTGATGGCAATTTGTTATCCAAAGGAGAATATCAAGAAAAATAACAGAATAACTTATAAAAACAAAATGAAAATTCTAGATATAAAACATAACTAAGTTAGCTTGAGTGTATATTTGAGCAAGCAGAATAACATCTTGTGGAATTTGAAGATGGATTAAACTTTTGTAACCTGAACAAAAATTGAGGAATACATAAAAACGAACATCCTGAGAGGAACATGAGGCAACATTGATTACACCAATCAATACCTGTGACAATTGAAGAAGAAAGAGATAAGAAAGGGGAACAAGAGAGATGCATGTTGGAAGCAATAGAGGAACCCTCCCTAAAGAACTGACTCCTGGGAATTTGACCATGACAATGCAATCTTTTTTTTAGTACTAATTTAAGGAAAACAGATAACTTCAAATACTTTATAGCAATGTTATTGATGCTAGGTGCCATAGCCCACTGTTACAGCCACTATGAGAATCCATTTCATCAGTGCGGGTCTTGCTCTTGTTTTTGCCCTTCTGCCCTTCCAAGCAGAACGGGTAGCTCGTGATAAAAGATCCAAAAAAATGTGACATGAAGTCTTACCATCCTTGCTTCTCAGTTAGAATGCAAATAAATCAGAAAAGCCACATCAGCTCTCAAAAGTGGATGGCAATTGGTTTTCCCTTGAGATCCTTACAAAATGAACTCCTTTCTTGAGAGACATGAATAGGGCCTCACAGGGTCAGAGCACGATGGTGAAGTAGTTTCCAGGCATTTTCGGCTAAAACTTGGGGTGACATTCTCAAAGTATGCTCGCAACAAAAAAGATGTCCATCTTTGGTCCTCCAAAATGTCAACAAATAAATTGCTTTGAGCAGTAGCGCAAACACAGAAGAACAAATTTTTCGGCTGCACCTAGGATTGCTATGAGGTAGAACTTAAAAAAATGTATTTCTACTGTTATCCTTCAGAATGTTGGTCCCACTTATTTACAATTTCCATTGAAATTTCTGTTGCACAGCTTTTCTGCGTAGAACAATTCGGGCACGCATCAAATAGGCAGTTAATTTTAATTTTTCAGTCAGAATAGTATTATCTTTAACTGTGGCATTGTCTCTGGTGTTGGCTCTGGTTTCTCCTGTTAGTCATAGACCCTTTTCGATTTGTGGAAAAGCAAGATTTCTTCCTCAAACTTTGATGTGGCTAGTCAACATCTGTGGAATTCTTCTTCAGTACTATCCCTTCTTTTCTTAAAAGGCACCATTCATTTTTAAGCTGCTGAATCATTTGGGCATATTATCCTTGTCAACTTTTCACAAAGTATAAATGGTCTATCCATACTTTCACAGAATCTTCAGCAATAATATAATGTTTGTTCTTTCCAATTTTAGCAAATATTATATTATTGTAATAGAGATTCTTCAGAATGACATGTTTTTTTAAAACTTCAAATGAGATCATGTTCACATGTATATTAATAAGTTAGAAAAAGTTTACTTGTGCCAAAGGACTTTTCTGAAATTAAGCAAATATTTTTTCATAGTGTACATGCTTAGAGAGATTTTTTTAAAACATCATGCAAATAGATGGATTTCAAAAATTGATAGAATACTTATCATCTGCTGTTGTTTTCCATGACTTGTAAAACAACTTGATGTATGTGTGTGTATATATATATATGTGTGTGTGTGTGCATGTATATGTAAAAGACAAAATTTCAATAAGTGTATTGCTTTCTTTGGTTGTGCAACCATACCATTTAACTCCTTTTGAGTTGCTCCTCACATATTCATATTATCTCACAAACACTGAAGGTTACTTAAGTAATCTTTCAAGCTGCTATTTCAATTGGATTTCATATCTAGTTTATAAATGGGCAGACTACTCAAAGTGATATTCTTTTCTAGAATATATTGTCTACTTTAAAATATATATGAAACAATATTTTTGGTTAAAGTTTTGAAGATCATTTTAGGCATGATATTTGGAAGATTATTCAATATCTATGGTTTAAAAAAATCTAGATATCATGTTATTAAAAAATTCCTGTATTTCCCCCCTTTTCATCAGGTTTCGCTATAGAATCTTTCATGAAACCACTCCATAATAGTTAGAAACCATTCACCTCTTTTGGTAAATGACAAAGCAAGAAGTGATTCAGGTAGAGAACTGTATGTACAGTCCATTTCAAGTGCCCATTCTTGAGTCATCTTCTCTGTTGTTTCAGATGAATAGAGACTGATTATGGCCTGGATGGCTACATGCACACTTTCAGGATCCCCAGATTTTAATGTCACATTTTGTGCTTCTATTCCATGTCCAAATTCATTGCATTGCTATTAATTAGAATAGTCAATAATGAAGTAGAATGCCACCTAACAGCATGACTGGAAATCTACAAATCAACAATTCAAATCCCTTGAGGTATTGGACATAGCAGCCTCATCACCTGCTGAATCTTAAATTTTCTCATAATTCCTGGGTTGTATAAAGGAATGTCTCTTCTATTTCAGTCTTCTTTACAGTTTTCATCCAGAAAGGGGTTTCGATTTTAAGCAAGTTATTTTTTTCTATTTCTATAGAGATGATTATGTTTTTCTTCTTGTTTGTTCAATTAATTTGGTATATTCTATTCATTGATTTCCTAATGTCAAACCATTGCTTCATTCCTAGAACAAATTCTACTTCCATGGTGTGTAGTTCTCTTGTGCTGCTGAATGTTATATGTTGTTACTTTGTTGAGGATTTCATCTATATTCATAAAGAATATGCTGCTGTGGATGAGTTTTCCTCAGACCCTTCTGACAGGTTTTGTTGAAGAAGTTTACCCATCCTGTGTCATCCTCACAAGTCCTATTATGTTTGGGTCCATTCTCGCAGACAATGTGCCCATGCATCTCCTAAGAAGTGTTCTTTAACTTTACTAAGTATTGTGTTTTTTTTTAAGAGATGGGTCTCTCCTGATGACATTTCTATAGTATATAACATACAATATAGACACAGAATATATGAAGTGTTATTATCCTCACTACTAAGGATCATTCTGGCTTTACTTCAACCAAAACATATTTTCTCTTTCTTCTAATAATTCATTGTATAGTGGATATTTCAATATTATTGATTAGCAGCAAAATCCAAATGGATCAATCCTTCTGTTTTTGTTATTCATTTCAAGGCTTTCACATACATACCATAGTATTTAAAATAGCATGGCGTAGATGAGGCAGGCCCACTTTGACTACTCAGTTTTTTAACACCTTAAAGAAGCATTTGGCAGAACCCTTACTCAATGTGATTCATTATTTGATTTCTTGTGTGTTGCCTCCTTGGCATTGATAGTGTATACAAGTAAAATAAAATCCTTGAAGCTTCATTTTCCTTCACTCATCATGATAATATTGGCTCAGTATTGAGCACTTTTTTTTTAATTGAACTGTAATCCATATAAATATTTTTATTGATATGTAATCCATGATTCTTCTTATTTAAGTAAGCAGAATTCAATAATTATGGTACTACTATCCCATTTATCATCAAAAAGAGCAATTGAAAATCTACCCCTAAGTACTGAAACTTCAGTAGCAGGAAATTGATACCTATTCCATTCCTCCACAATTTCGTTATTGATATAATTTATTTCTATAACAGAACTATATTCTTTATATTTTATGTGCCCTGTGACAGCATTTTATCTTTGTTTTTTGCTTATTTGCTAATTAAGTATAATATATAAGGGCCCAAATAATTAGAATAATGAAACATACCTGCATCAGTACTAGTCTTTTTACTTGCCCTTACCATTCCCTTTATTAGGAATCACAGAATCATTTAACTCTTAAATTGTGTCTTTATTTGTTTAAGATCTCTGTTGTCTCTTAGCTGCTTCCTGAAGGTCAACATTGTTCCATTATATCCATCCTTTTGTAAAACTAGATCTTCTTGGTGTGCCCTTCCACCTTGTCCTAGTTCTCTGAGTAGGCCATCGTTTCTCTGTCCGTTTGGTCTTTAGATCTTGTTGTTGGGCACAGGGTTTGGGAATACCCCACTCTGCAAGCAAAGCAGAACAAAACCACTTTAAGATGGGAAGCATCTTCAGCCCTTGCTGACCATTCCCCAACTTCTTTATGAAAATTCCTTCTCTCAACAGCTGAATTAGAATTCAGAAATTCTGCATCTCAGGTTTTCATTTTCATTTCCTCCCACTCATATAGTTTAGAAAATCTGCCCACTCATAGCACCCCTGCTCTAGCAACCTCTGACGTACAAATCAACCAATCTTTCCACAAGTGTACTTGCTAATTCATCTGTCCATTTATCCCTTTTCTTCACAAGAAGAAACCCAGAGTTGGTCGATCCCCTGCAGACCTGGATGCTGCTGCTCTCCAATTTAGTCTGACATTTCCTTCCTGGTCTATAGTAGCTGCTTCTATCTGAAATGACATTAAAGAAAAGCATGAGAAAACAAACAAAACAAACAAGGAAATTCAATGCCAACTCAATGATGTTATATGGAGAGAGTACCCTCAAAGACCAACAAAAGGAAAAGGTTCTGTAGGGTGGCACTTTCATAGCAAGCATTGTTCCTGCTGGGCAAGCATACAGCAATTCACTGCTCAGTAGTGCAACCAGTGGTATTGCCTGGGGAGGTTCTCTCTGGTCACAATGAATTTTTTCATAAAGGTAGTTTCACTCAAAACTTGTTTTTTTTGTGGTGGCTGATTTAAGAGAACAGCATGAATCTGTGAAATTTTGTTTCCTGTTCAGAAAAATTTCCACAGAAACAGTTGTGATGTTGAACACAGTTTCTAAGGACAGCGCTATGGGAAAAACTCAAGTGTGTGAGTGGTTTTCTCATTCCAGAAAAGGTGAAATATCTCTTAATGACAATCCTTCTTCTGGGCATTCTTCAAATTCACACACAGATTAAAATGTTGGCAAAATGTGTGTAGTTGTGCTCGGAGACCAATGGCAGACTACAGGAGAGATGGGAAGTTATCTGAACTATCTTGGAGGTCAGTTCAGTGAATTTTAGTGGAAGATTTGGTTATGAGAAGGGTCACTGCAAAGTCTGTGCCTCGAGTTTTATCAAAAATAGCACTGAGTGGAAACTTGCCTTGCTTTAAAAGAACAGCTCAGAAGGGATCCAGACTTTTATCCAAGGTCATCACTTGTGACGAGACACAGTTCTATTCTTATGGCCTGGAAATCAAACGTGAATCAAACCAATGGAAAACACCATTGTCACTAATCACCTAAAAAAAGATTGCCACATGAAATCAAAAATCAGGATAATGTTTTGCTGGCTTAGTTTTTGGTATGTGAGGAGGATAGTTCATTTGAAGTTTATTCCACCAGGTCAGGTTGTTCATCAGTCTTTCTATTTAGAGGTTCGGAAAAGATGCGGCAGTGTGCAACAAACAAGGCCAGACTGGTGGCAGATGGGGGACTGGTTTTGCAACCATGACAAGGTGCCAGCTGTGTAGCCATCTCAACAAGCCATTTTTTTTAGAAAAAACAGCATGCTTCTCTTGCCCCTCACACCTTACTCACCTGATTTCACTCTGTGTGACTTCTTTTTGTTTCTGCAAATAAAGAGAAACAAGAGAGAGACAACAGGGAGGTAGAAGAGGTAAACACAAAAACCAGGGAGGTGATGCCAGTCACCCAAAGAGATGAGCTTGAAAACTGTTTCTAAGCAAGGAATCGCAGATTTGCAAATGTATCAAGGGTAATGGAGAATACTTGGAAGGTGATATGGTTGCTTTGTAAAATATTCATAATACATGGCTTTGGATTTTGCTTTGGTTTTGGGGGCTACTCTCTCACAGGGTAGAACTGCCTCTGTGAGTGCCTGGGACTGTAACTGTTTATGCAAGTATGAAAGGCCCCTCTCTCACCTGCAGAGTGGCTCTTGCTTTCAAACTGCTCACTCTGGATCCCAACTAAAGGCCTCACCATTGCCACCAGGGATTCCTGAAGAAAGCCTGTGCACACTTTATTCTTTTTCAAGATTAGGCAAGGCTGGTACACCTTGGAGTTATCTGTTCTTTAGTTTTGTTTTGTTTTTTTGCCCACGTGACCCTGAGGTATTTCAGAAAACAGGCTTTAGTTGGGTGACCTGCCTCGGGGTTTCATTTGTAGAGATTTGTTTGTGGAGGTTTATATTAAAGTGACATCCAACAATTCCTGGGGGGAGGGGGGTTGTTCCACTCAAGCTGCATGCTTTCTGCCCTACAACTCCCTCAACAAATAGACCTTCTCCTCACCCACAAGAAGGAACACACAAACCTAAATTGACTCACAGGTTTCAGAGGCCTGAACTGTGGGTTTCACAGAGAGATGGGTCGAGTGCTGATGATGGGCCAGAGGCTTCCTTGGGTGACATTTTACAGAAGTCCAACAACCCACTGATACAGGGTGAGTGAGGAGATAGAATGCTCCCATGAAGGCCCATCCGCCTTGTTCATCTCCTTCCCGAGGAGGTTGTTCACTGTTTGTCCAGCTTCCCTGCACGAGCCCATTTCCTAGCTCACAGCCTCAGTCAGGAGTCATCGGTGATTGATAGAAGGGAAAATTGGCAGACCCAACTTGATTTCCGAGGCTTGAACTGCAGAGGATATAAGGAGGCAGGTTGTTTTTTGATTTACTAATAGATTCTCCTGTAGGGTCTTCTGCAACAAATTGCATCTTCTTTGTAACTTATAGCGTACACATGGAAATGAGAACTGGCACATTCTGAATAGATCCTTGAGAATGTCCTGTACATTGATTTTACAGCAGAATTTCTAATGTTTTGTCAGCTGTCCAGATGTGGTGGTTGAGGTCCCAGATCTTTTTGTTGAAGTCAGTTCTGCCGATCACAGCAGCCAGCAGCCTGCCAGCCTGGGGCAGATGCAGAGCCTAAAGTGATGTGCTTTTCCTCTCTGATCTTCTCCATTGTTTTCCTTTGTTCCTTGATTTAGAGGCCTTCAAACTGAGACCATTTCCTTGTCCTATTTCTGATGCTTTTGAGGGGCATGTTGAAATGATTGTCTGTTTGTTCTTTCCAGATTCAACAGAATCCTTACCATTGTTTTTGATGGTGACCTTACACTTGAAACGGAGACCTGGTGGTATAGTGGTCATGTACTAGGCTACTAACTGCAAGGTCAGCAGTCCAAAATGACTAGCAGCTCTGAGGGAGAAAAATAGGTCTTTTTACTCCCAAAAGAAATCTTAAGTAATCTGAAACTCACAGGAGGAGTTTTGCCCTGTCCTTATGGGTCTTTGTGAGCTGCGATTGACTCAGACAATGAATTTGGGTTTGCATTTGACATTTTTTTCAAAAGGAATTCAAAAGAATGTGATGTTTCACCTTCTTCAAGTCTGCCTTTTTTTTTTCTGTTGGCACAAAAAAAACAAGGAAACAAATAAAAGTCACTATGCTAATGATTCCGAGCTAGAAGCAAAGACCCAACTCTTTTCTTCTCTTCTCTTTTAGCTGCAGGGCACTGGGAACTGGTATAATCTCTGTTTTCCAGGCCTCGAAGTTGTTCAGGGCGACTGTGAGCTTGGGTGAAACCTCGTATAGTCCAACAAACTGTCAGACTATACACTCTGGGTTGAAGGATCACCTTAGAAGTGATGAGTGGGTCAAGGATGAGACTTCAAAATCTTACAGAAATAAAGCTTCTGAACATAGCATGAGTCGAAATCAAAGATATGACAACCAAATCCTTCCTTGAAATGACTGTGTGTCATGAAAGACGACTACCAGGAAAGGGGGGGGGGGTCTGTTTTCACCAGAGAGCTTCTCACAAGCTTTCATTTCAGTGGGTGGTGGAAATGGATCAAACAAATGATTGGCTATATTTTCAAAATGCTTGCTCTTATGAAAATTTAGGATTTTGTCTTTCCCCATTCTTCGAATGGCCTTAGGTCAATTTCCAGGAGCTTTAAATATTTGTATTTGGGTTGTTTTCATCATAATTGTTATCAGTTTTGTGACTGTTCTTAGGAAGAATGTATGAGAAGATTTTCATGCTGTCCTTCTGGAAGTAGTTTCAAATATAGCAAATATTGTGAAAGCACAAATATTTATTGAGAAAATATATGTGAAATGGACAAATAAATATAGAACATAAAATATATGTGTGTGTTTGTTCAGATAGATTAGAGAAACAAATTCATAAACATGCATATGTTTATAAGGGAATGGAACATTGAGAAAGCATCCCAACCTAGTGCAGTCCAAGCCCATAAGTCTGATATTAGCCCATACGTCTGATACCAGTCTATAAAGTCCTTTTCAGATTCACGAGGCACACTCAATGACACCAGGACACTCACAGGCCAGTGGGTGCAGTCTTGTGTATCTAGTGGTGGTAGAAGTAGCTCAGTGCTGACAGGGTTCCTCATGGCTCCTCCAGATTGCATGACTCAGGGTCTCTCACCATGGGGTCATGTGTTTTGTAAGCTGCAAAGTCACCCAGGGAGTCAGCCTTGTGTCTTGTCAGTAGAATGTCTCCAAGGAACTAAGTCCTGTCTCTCACCTCCAAGGAGGAAATGCAGCCAGATTTCCCATCATTCTCAGGAGAAAGCCATGCCCACACAGAGGTCTCCTTGGCTATCTCTAGAATGACAGTGTAGATTCCACCCCTACATTCCCAATCCTGAAATTGATATGCCACAATTTCATCTCGATTTCTGTCACAATGTGATAAAGAAATATGAAAGAAAATACACCATACTATGATGATTATTTGTGACTTATTCTGTATTTCAGAAATGTTTAATTGTATTAAAATTAAAATTACACCAAAACTACATTAAAATGTTCCAGCTATTGAAACCTTTTCTTATGTTTTGTCTATGTATTTTGTTAAAGATGAAAAGTTATTTTAAAATGTTTATGCTAAAACAACAAAATAATATGTTAATGCTAGATATTAATAAAGCAATAAGCAAAGGTAAAAATATTCCAAACTCAATATCTGATTAATTTACAGATATTAAATTTACTATGTATGTAATTCATAATGGATTTTTTGTTTTGTTTTGTTTTAAAATGAATGCTTTCTTTGATCTTTACATAAGGCACGCTGAATCTGTTTAATTTGAAATGCCCATTTAATCTTTTGCAGGGAAACACTTTAAACTTAATTTTTATCAACACATTTGGGCAGTGTGTTAAGTATATAGTGGCAAAATTGTACATCATATTATGCATTCATTTATATTTGAAACTTTAAATTACTTAGGTTTCCTTGATAATTGCTATTTACATGTTATGACTTATAAGCCTTATACTTGAAGAACCATTTAATAGGCTTCCAAATTTATTTGCTTGAACTAAATGCCCATGTAAGTGAAAACATTTTGCTAGACAAAATGTGGGCAAAGATTTATCCAAGTATTATCTTTAGATTTTAAAAGAAAGAGTGAGAGGGGGGAAATTAGTTGTACCAAAAACACCGGACACTGTAATTACAGAAATTTAATATCTTCTTAAAACCTTCAAAAGACTTAACTGAAATATCTCTTATCAAAATAGTTTCGCTTCAAGATGTTCAAAATACTTGTACTTCTTTGGTTGACAAGTAATATTTAAATATCCCTTTGGCATAAAAACATCATGGTCATTAAATAGTACAGATTTAACAGCAATTAACCCTTGTCCTTTGTTGTATAGTTGTACCTGATACTACCTTTTTCCATGTATCCTTGGCAGCATTTCAAAAAAAAAAGCAGATGTTTCCTCCTCCTCAGATAGAAAGGTGTGTGCGCGCGCGTGTGTGTGAGTGTGTGTGTGTGTTGAGGACAGGAGCTCTACACCTAACCGTTGGAAATTCCAGATGGCTCTCATGCTACCTGACAGTGTCTTTGTAATGGTGTTAAGCATCATTTTGTTAGTGTTATACTTTTTATAGAGTTTAACATTACTGAGAAGGTAAGTGAGTTGGAGAAGTATTCTTTTTACCATGTGAATATTGAATGGCATATGTTAGAATATATAAAATATGTAACATATTGCAATCTATTTAGAGTATATGTTATATTTATACATATTATTGAATTTTCTCTAAGTGAAATTAGAAAAAAAATCTGACAATTAGTATGTTATTTGTGCATACACACAGAAAGATGCACAGAGAAGCCAGATTTTCACCGGTTCATTTACACAGGGACCTCTTCCAAAGGGCAGACTTTCTTCTGAGGCTTCCTGTATAATGTGCACAGGATCATAGCACAAATAATGATGCCTCTGTCTTCTCACAATCTCAACTACACCCTGTTGCAATGAGCCCTTTTATGTGCATCTGCCAAAAGACTCTCATTTCCATGTAGAATAGAAATGGGAGAATCCATAGATTATATTTGCATATCTGTTCTTAGAGAAAGTTTGAGGTAATCGACCAAAGTGATCATGTTGCTTGCCACAAAGAAAACAAATTTTTAAAAAATTGTGCTCACTTCACCAGGCATGTAAAATATAGAATTGAAAAATGAGATGTATAGCTATAACTGAATTTGTGGGTGAACTGCAATTTCTTAATGAAAGGGGTATGTGTACACTATATACATTAAAAGCTCTGAATCTAAATTTAGACACTGTTATACATAAAATCTATTAAAGATTTGTAGAATCTATACATTTTCCTAAGTTATAAAATAAGCCTACCAAAAATTAGCTTACACCATGCGGCATAGTCATTTAGATTTAGAGCTATGACTTCCATTATTTGCTAACATGGATGTGATATGAGGAAATGCTTATATTTATCTATACATTCATATATAAGTGCTTTCCTCTGATAATTGAGTTAGACTAAAATATTACACAGGGGAAAAAAGAAAATTTTATTTGGTTTTTTGCTTCTGCAATTAAAATAATGATCTATTTCACAGCTAAATTACAATGAATAGTATTACTGCCATCAAGTGGATGCCAACGCAGTGGGGCAGTGGAGACCTGTCCCCATGAGTTTATGAGTTCCAATTACAGAAAGGTCTGTTTGAAACATATCGCACTATCATAAACACTTTGTTCATATGCTCTGTAGTACAATTATGGTATAAGGTGTATTGGAGTTCAAGATGTAACTACTTCTGTCATTGAATTACATTCAACCTTAGATGCACAAACTTCCCAACACTCTATATAGTCCCTCCACAAAACCATTGTCATATTTTCTTTCTCTATAGCTCAACGTCCCTGGGTTTCATTTACCAAAACACAAAGAACCAAATAACTAAGTTTGGAGAGGGTGACCCACAAATGACAGCACACCTATGAGATACAACCAGACATATACAAGCATAAGCCAAAAGTTAACAGAATGGCCATCACTAGATTGGGCAAGGATGCATCAAGACCTTGTTTGTCCATTGTCCAACAATAGCCACTCTTAACACAGCTGTCTCCTGCTTCCTCAGACACCACGCATTTTCTGGCCTAAGTCCTCAGTTTACAATTGTGTCTGAGATAAAGTCCATTTCACCCAGTTTCCTTTCCACGTGAGGTATCACCAATACTGCCTCTGGAAGAGGTTTTGTGCCTGGAGGATCCGGGATTCAGTCTGGGTTCCAGGGATCGCGCCAGACACCCTCTGTAATTCTGCCCACTCACTACCCGCCACTAAAGACCCTCCCCACTTAATGTTTCTGAAAGCATCCTTCAGTCTCTCCTCCCTGCACCTGGAGTTCTGTCCTTCCTCTCCTACGCTCAATAGACTAGCACCTGTGCCCCCAAACTTGACTGTCCCCGCTCCCTGCTCCTGCACTGTACCTCATGCATCTGACAGAGGCTTGAGCTTTAGGACTTCTCTGAAACATTCTCAAGTAATGATGCAACCAAGCGGAAGTTTACTTTTATGGCGTGTAGGAGACTTGAAGTGTCAACTTGTGGAACTTGGTATAGTGGAAACTTCTTAAATCTTGGTTCAGGTCGGGGTCTCTTTTCATCCCTATGAACCTTAGTGGTCTTTATGTGAATTGTATCTATCCTCCCACATCACTACCAGGTAATTTCTGTCCCCAAACTGCTCCCTTTTATAACGAAAAGATGACTAAACAAAAACACATCACACACTGAAATGATTCACCAGCATAACAAAAAAATATCTTTCTAGGTGCGATTACATTAACATATGTGAGGATAAGGTTTATGACACATATTTGGGGGACACAATTGAAACAATAATAAGACCATCTAAATTATAGTGGATCAGGAAAGCTTTCACAATTTGTGTACAAGTTTAGATTGTGTTAATATTTCCAATGAAAAGGTCAGTAATTTATATTGCATCTCTCTGCTGTCTATTAAAATAAAAAGATTAAGAAGCACTGGTTCCAGTATATTTAACTGGGTTTAGCTATAATATATTTTAAAATTTAACCAGTATAATATACTAGTACATATCTACAGAAATAATAAATTCTTCCTACATCTCTACATCTATAAGAGATGTATAATATATAAAATGTAAATACATATAAAGAGAAAATTCATATAAATTTTTAAAAAATATTTTTATTTCTTTTCCAATGAATATACAATGGAACTCTCTCGGGTTACATTGATGGCCAATAAAACTCATCTAGGACCCCTTCTTAGATTAGTTTTTGGTGTTATACAGTGATTATGTATATAAAGTGATTAGGAAGACTGCTATCAGGACCTCCTATTAGTTGCTGATATAAGTGGAAGGAGAGCTTTCTTAATATATTGGTCTTGAATGGTCCACGATAGTCAGATTTAGCTTTACTTTGAGTTATCACACATGTTTGTTTTTACTTTATTATGCAGGATTAGTGGGAGAAGGGAGAGAAAGACTACTTTTTATCCTTAAGAGTTAAGTAAAAGATGAAAAACTTTCCTGGAAATTATGACAAGCAGGTGCAATCTTAATTCTTAAAGTTAAAAGACTCTAGAAGAAAAATAAAACTATCATTTTTATTAGTAAATGCTTAAAACTAAAGCATAATCCTGAAAAGCAGCTGTCCAAGCTAAAGAACATGCCACTATACTCTATCCAAGTTTAATCTCCAAATGTGAAAAATATATTATAACAAAATGCATAAATGTAAATATTTTTAAAATATAGTAACTAAAATGATAAAAGATTTAGATTTACATGTGTTTATGTACACATGCAGGTGAGACACACTATTTAATTCATTAAAGAAAAAGGGTCACTATGTGTCAGAATCACCTTGATGGAACTTAACAAGAACAACATATATACATAGGTACATATTCACATGCAAGTACACATGCATATAAATTCCAGTGGCCTTTCAATTTGATTCTAGAAAGCGGGATAATGCACACCATGTCTGAAACACTGGGTTCCAGTACAGCAAGAATCCTGAGCAAGCACCAAGGTTGGGGATGTTTTGTTTCGTAGATGTTGGCGTCAAATAACATCACCTACCAATATATGCAACGGTAAGTAAAAACTATTGCTACTAAGTAAGAGAAGCCTTTAGTCCACAAGCACACTTAAATGGAAAGATTTTTTTCCCACCCTATTTTTCCACCAAGTCTATATCCTTCTAAAGGTGATGTGTCCATTTTTCAAAACTTTCTACAAAGAATTCTATATAGGTGCTATGTCATGCTAAAAGAGTAGTTTATCCGTTACTTAAGGACACAAATTGTGTTCCTTTTAAAAGTTTCTTAAGAGAAAAAAACAGAGAAATGTGAGGAGAAAGAGTATGGCTAGAATTATATGGGATAAAGGACAGTCCTTTCTAGCTTCAAAAAATGAGCAGGTGCATTTTTGTGGTGAAATGAACAAAGACCCAGGTGCAAATGTCTTGGCTTTTCTCTCACCAATTTCAATTTTTTTCAATTTTCTTTAAACTTTTTGCAGAAAAAGCTCCCATAGTAACCCTGTATCCTTTGACAAAATCTATCACAATGATTCTTTTAGAATTCAAATAAAACAGTTACCATAAATTTCTGAGTCAAGATCTCTGCCTTGAATGGACTTTCTCATCATATTCCTTGGTAACCATTTTAAACAGGACCTTCTAATGAAGGTACTATAAGAAGAATAAGAAAAGTGTAATGCTAAGAGGATTTGTGTGCACCTAACCACTATCCCAAATCCATGTCTAAATATGTTTTACTTAGAATAAATCATTCATGCCTGAACTGAAACTCTAGGATCAATACATTCTCCTTCATCCTCATGTATTATATATTATGGTATCTAATAAGAAAAGCATATACATCTATAATCTGTCATTTGAAAAAATTTAACCATCAACCACAACAATAGTGCAAAAAAGAAGCATGGAATGTTTTCTTAGGTGTCTAAGTTAATTTATGGTAAAACAAGAGCATTCACTTATACTTGGCAATGGTGAAGGGGATTCTTGCCTAATTTTAGAGGGAAAGCAATATACTCATCATCACTTCATTATTTTACAATGAAAGTTCTTATAACTGATAATAATGAAGCACTAAGGATAAATAAAATATATTTCAAAAAGAATGGCAAAATAACTACTTTTGAGTCACAGGAACATGATTTTCTTACATTATTTTTATTTTTCCAGAATATTTTTATTTACAAATAACTTCCAGCTCTGTAAAAAAATACTTTTGATTCTAGTTTATGCAATGATTGTTTCACTTTGATATAAAATTATGATAAACATCTCTAAAAAACTTGACTTTTAAGTGACATCCTGCTCTTCTTTCAGATCAGCCCAGGGACAATTTTATCCTGTAAACAGCATTTTATCAAGAGTTGTTTACTTTTAAGCTTACATATTCTGAAAATACTTTTGATACATTTGCCAATTATAAGTACTTGAGAAAGTCTGTCTCTTGATTCAGAAGTTATATTTTTTTCTGTTAAAATAACTTCTGAATTACAGTGATCATGTGTCAGAATTTAAGTTTTATATTTATAGTTTGTAGCATGAGATAGATGGACGTGCATAGATAGATGGATAGATCTGTTTATGACCCCCACCATATTTCTTTTTTCCACTCTTTGATTTATCAAAATCTGGAAAATACAGGCTAATGATACCAGTTAGCATTTCCAGCATGTAGTAGAGTGTTGACCAGAAAAATCACCCTAACTGAAAGGTCAGGCAATTTGTAGTGAATTCTGTGTAATAAAGCAACAAAAAATAAAGCATGTGATAATATTCAACTGCCTTTAAAAAGGCAAAGAAACTCTATGAAAACAATCCAGAGTTATTAATTTATCACATGTGACTTGAAGTCATGTCATCTAAATGCTGCGTTAGCGTGTTGCAGCACCTACAACTAAAAGAACATGCCGCTTTCAGCCATTGAATGCCAGAGGCTAGTGGATCCTTATGGGACAATTTTCAGGATTAAAAGTATGTTTCATGCTCAGTAAACTTGTAACATATATGTCATTCTAAAATCTTTAATCAACAAAAAGCAATTTAAGACATTGTGTTCATAAAATACTAACAATGCCTGCATTATTATTTCTATAACTCCATTAAAGATTAGATTCTTTAAATTGATACACAGTGCAAACAGTAACCTCATTGACCTATTTGCTTCCCAATAACAGGTAAACCTGATTTTTTTCCCTAAAGAAAATACTGGGTTTCTTCTTTTCAATGATATTTTAGAACTCCAGTCACTTCCAACTCAGTTTCAGCTATCACTAGAAAAACAAAGAAACCAAAACAAAAACAGATAGGTTTTAAGAATTCAAGGAAACACATATGGATAATTAGAACTGATGATATGGAACTAAATTAAAGTGACCAGACATCCCACTTTTTCATAATTCAACAATGTCCCGTAGCATTTTAAAATTAAAATAAATATATCACAATACTATTTTTGTGTTCTATGAAATTTTCTGTTGCTCCAAATAGATCAAATTTTTAATCAAGACCCCTCTCCCTCCGGTCAATGGTGTCCCACTTAAAATCTGGCCACTTTAAGCTAAATGTTAGTTCAAAGTTTAATCATTCCTTTATGTGGAGGGATTCCTGGCAGGACCTGTGGATCTGGGAAAAACATAACTCAGCTGGTAACAGCTCATTTACGTAGTCCACAGTTTTTCATGCTCCAAATACAAGGATATGTTTGGACACCAGGAAGTATGACCTGATTGGTCAATGAAACCTATATAAGTCTTGCAAAGGTTCTGATAAAATTAGATCAGGGGCTGAGCCCCGGTAGCTTAAGTGGTTGAGTGTGGGACTGCGGCCTGCAGGTTTGGCGGTTCAAATCCAGTGGCAGCTCTCAGGAGCAGCACTGGGTAGCACCCACGACCACAAGAGGCAATGATTCCCCCCCCCCCAAAAAAAACCCCAAAATGAAAAAAAAGTTAGATCTGTGCCATCTAGCTCACACGTCTCTTCATGCTGGGCCTGTTCCCATACCTATATATTATCAAGCAAAACACTGCCTTGTCTTATACCTCACATGTGTTATATATGAACCTCCTGAGGTAGTCATTGTGTCAATCCAGCTCAGTAAGGGCCTTCCTCTTTTTCTCTGATCCACTACTAACCAAGCCTGAGGTCCTTCTCGAGGTCTTGTCTCTCAGGATAACAGATGAAATCTCCCCGTTCTCATGTCGAGGGATTATTCTGTCTGTACTCCATCCAAGAAAGTTTTATGCATCCTTTTAGTACTCCATGATACTTATGATTTTTTTCACCAGCATCATAATTCAAACACATCAATTCTCCTGTCTTCCTTCTGTCCTGTCTGACACTCATATGCCAAAGAAGTGATAACAATGCAAAGATTTGTATCCAGTGCACCTTCATCCTCAAATAACATCCTTGCTTGTCAAACCTTGATTTGGATCTTGTGCAGCCGTTTTACACAATGAGATAAATCAACAGTGCCTTGAATGCTGCTTCCATGTACAAAGATTGTGGAACTTCTGTGGGGAACACATTTTTTAAAGCATTTGTTTTATATTTACTTTCTAATATTAGAAAACTTGGATTTTAAAGATATAGACAAATAATAAATAAGTCTTCATCTGAGAACTGTATAAGAAGATAATGTTATCTCATCAACCATCATAGATAGGCTCATAGTTATAGTATCTAGTTTCATTCAAAGATATTGATCATATGACTGTGTGAAGTTTCTCCCTGCTTCAATAATGTTCCATATAATGTCTATCTACCAAAGATGCCCATCTTACATGCCAAAGAAAATATAGTTCCAATTTGATGAAAGTGAAAATTTGATCAAACTTTTTAGCATGTTAGCAATGCTGAGATATTATAATAATTTAAAAACAAACTAAACTGACAAATTCTTTAAATACAGCAAAAGCAATAACACTTCCATAATAAAAATTTAAAGCAATAAAACAATAAAACAAGAACAGTTCTATATTATGCCTCAGCATTCATATATGCACACTTCTAGCAATACAAAAATGCTCGGAAATCAGAGTGAAGACTCAGTTGACATTGAACATAGAAAGGTAAATGATTGGAACTTTAATTACTTTGATCCATCATGCCTTGTAGTTACTTGTCAGCCTAAGCCAACACAACTGACATGGAACAAAGACCAGGCCAGTTTCAACATTATAAAATATTTATAATGGTTTGTTTTGAAGTATATTGAACACAATGTACCCTGAGAAATTAAAATAAAACTACTGATATAGAGGTTCTATGAAATTTAGATTTATGTGGTTTATAGGCTTAAATATGAAATTAATACAAAATGTGTACCTTAAATAAATATCTCACATATATACATATGTCAGAAATATGTTTATAGAGAGAAACAATAGAAAGCAAGTTAGAATTTTAAATTTTAAAATTGAATTACTGAAATGAATAATATGATCAGCTTCATCAAATGATATCATAGTCTCTATATTGCACTATCATAAACAACTTTTATATTTGTATATTAAAAACTTCATCAATATCCTTATAAAATTATATATAAAATTTATAGCCATAAGTTGACTTTTTTCCATTTCTCCTAAATGAAAATAACCTTATTGTTTGATAAATCTCTATGAAACTAATTCATGTTCCTTGCAACAATTAAACAAATATAGAAATGTTATGATACCAGTATCAAGAGATAAGCACTATTGGCCTTCTCATATATTTTTCTTTCTTTTTTTTTAGTCATTTAATTGAGGACTCTTATAGCTCTTGTGGCATTCATACATCAATTGTATCAAGTATATTTGTATGTATATTGCCATCACAATAAAGATTTATAAGATTATTTTTAATAATTCTCCCAGTGATTTTGCATAATGTGCATATAGTACAACAAACTGAAAAAGTATTTTGAGTAAGTGAGAAAATGTTATTAAAAATTCAGTCTAGCATTTCTGGGAAAATGGTGACGGAGTTGAACAAAGCAGAGAGAGACTGTAGCAATCAGTCCAGGAGAGTTATTAAGAGGAAAATTAAAGACTACTGGATTACAGGAGAAGCATCATAAAGATAAGTAGGCACAGATCCACAAAGTTTTGAGGGGCACGGGATCTTTGTCTATCCACAGTGAAGGCCAGCTAGGGTTTGACCTTAGCCCTACCACTGTCTCTGCCAGAGTCAGGATCAATTGGAGCCGGCAGAGGAGTTTATCTCAACACAGCCACAGCTTGCTGCCAGCACAGGGCAGAGAATAAATCATTGAGCCCCACAATCAGGGATTAGGGTTCAGTGATATTGCTATTTTGGTTCCTTCTCTTCTCTCTATCCCCTCACAGTTTGGGTCCTAATCCTTTGGTGTTTATCCCCTTGGTCTCTTCCATTTAATCTCACATGCCATTGTGGATCTCCAGACCACTCCCTTAGCCTAGGAGATTCACACCTGCTTCCCACAGCTGGGAGAACCCCACCCGGTGCAGTGTAGCCCAAGGCTGGAGAAGTCCACCCAACTTCCACCGAGGGATATTCCACCCAACTTATTCTCCGGGAATTCCTGCCTGTGTGGCTGGAGGAGTTTTTAATCTGTCCTTCGTGGTCTCATGTGACTGAGGACACTTTCTCCCACATGGCCTAAGAGGCAACCGAGACAACACTTGCCAAAGTTCCACACTGCTGCAGAAACCTCTGACCTACCTCCTCTGTCAGTCACCTGGCTAGGGGAATTCCGTCCGCCATTCACGGTGCTCTACACAAAAGCAGGCAACGCACCAGCCTTCTTTGACATTCCCCTTGTAGTGGACCCACCACACACCCTCTGCAGTACCCCAAGATGCCATGGACTACACCATCATAGCTTCTATTGAAATCATGCAGCACAGTGCAATCCTTATGGGTCCACACCATGCCAACCAATGTCCCCTGAGACACGGGTTGACTAGGGCAAGAGGGAAGCCACAGGAGCATAAAGTCGTAGCCAATTCCATAGTGAAATGAGTCACAGGCAGA
Source organism: Nesogale talazaci (assembly GCA_004026705.1). Classification (NCBI taxonomy): domain Eukaryota; kingdom Metazoa; phylum Chordata; class Mammalia; order Afrosoricida; family Tenrecidae; genus Nesogale; species Nesogale talazaci. Next base: position 26,951 of record PVJH01026787.1, read on the forward strand.
TTGAAAAAACACTCCTACGAGTCTCCCAGAGAGAACCAGTGCTCTTTGGCTCCCTGGAAAGTGGCATCTGGTTCCTCTAAAACAATGCAATGCAAACAGCAAACAGCCCCAATGATCTGAACATAAAGCCAGGAGAAACAAAAGGCAACAGAAGAAGAGGTCCTGAACCTGATAAAGCACATAGAATAAGCAGACATGGATATGCCCCAGAAAAACATATTTCAGAATGCTCCTTGGGATCCCATGGAATATGAGGGAAATATACAGAAAAAGGGATGAAATGATAGAGAAGGTAAAGTCCATACACCAAAAGGAAATATGAGAAGAACTTGGGGAGGAGATAACAAAAACCAACAGCAGATTCATGGACTTTATGGACCAACTGGACGAAGCCGAAAACTGCACCAGAGATCTAGCGAATATCCAAGTGGACTTTAATAAATGTGAACAAAGATCTATTGAGATCATCAGAGAAACTGAAGAAAATGTAAGAGCTATGTCTGATGCTATGAAGGGGAACATCAGAATTATTGGAGGACGACACAACACAGAATCATCAGCAACAATAGTCAGAGAATAGTCAGCTTAATGAATGGAAACCAGGCAACCATGCAGGAGGCTGAAGAACACCATCTAGAGTGAATTCCAAGAAGTCACCAAGACATATAATAGTTAAACTATCCAACTTTGAGGAAAAGGAGAAAATCATGAGAGCAGCTAGGGAAAAACTAGAAATCACATATGAAGTTTCCCAAATAAAAATATGCTCAGACTTGTCAGTGGACACTATGAAGAAGAGGAGAGAGTGAAATAATATATTTCAAAAATTGTAGGAAAATAACACAAACCCAAGAATACTCTATCCCGCCAAATTGTCTACTAAGATAGATGGAGAATAAGAGTTTTCCCAGACAAGGATAAAGTTAAATAACAACTTAGAAATGGCCAAGTTTTACAAAAGTTCCTTGTTTATCCACTATAGGCAGAAGAGCAGCACGCACCAAGCTTAAATAAGAGACTGCAACGTAGAATGACCTCACCCAGAGGGCAAGAAAGAGAAAGCGAATGATTCACCCTCACATGCACAGGAACAACACACTGAAAAGACAGAGAGGTAAGAAAAACCCAATAGAGAAGGTGTAAAATGACATCGCAGAGTCCACAGATTGAGATAATAATCCTGAACATCAATGGACTGAACTCAGGCATTAAAAGACTGAAGCTAGCAGAGTGGCTTAGAAAACACAACCCATCAATCCACTACCTACAGGAAACCCATCTGAAAACTACAGAAAAAACAGGCTGAGAATCAAAGGCTAGAGAAAGTCATACCAAGAAAACAGCAATTCAAACAAAACAGGGATAGCATCCTAATGTTGGATAAAATTGATCTCAAAGTGCAAACCATAAAAAGAGATAAGGAGAGACAATATTATGCTAATGGATATGGTAGACAAAGAATCAATAGGTATTTTAAACATATTCCATGAAGAGAGACCCTTTGAATATGTCAAGCAAACACTCCAAAGGATGACCAAAGAAGCCTAGCCTCAACAATTATAGTGCTTGACTTCACTATACTGTTCTCTGAGAAAAGCAGATAACAGGGAAAGAAACTCAACAAGGAGGCTAGGGATCTTAAAACTACAATCAGACTATTTGATTTGATAGAAATCCATAGAGATTTTCATCCAAATACAAAAAAATTCATATTCTTCTCAAGCCCACATGGCACATATTTGAAAATATGTGCAGGGACGTAAGGTGACTCTACATAAATTTAAGAACATTGATATCATACCGTTCTCTCTCTGACCACTGTGCCAGAAGCCTGGAAGTCAGCAAAAGGAAGATGAAAAAAAACAAGAGCAAATAACTCTATTGCAAATGGAGGACATACTGGCCCAGATCAGAAACTAAATTAAGAAATTTCTGGAAGCCAATGAGAATGAAAGCACGGCATACCAAAACTAATGAAACACAGCAAAAGGACGTATCAGTAGATGTTTCATAACAATACATGCACACCTGAAAAACGAAGAAAGTTTCATCACATATATGTTGGCACAAAATTTACAACTAGTGCAGAGTCAGCAGGGCAATCCTACTAATAGGAAAAAAATAAAGAAAGAATTAAAATCAGGGCTCATAAAACTATGGAAAAAAATAATGCTGCTAAAAGTTATTTCTTAAAGGATAAAAAGAATTGACAAACCACTGGCAAACCTAACCCAAAAAAAGAAAAGAACAAATTTCAATAGCAAGAATGAGGTATGAGGGAGGAGACATAACAACTGACCCTAACTAAATCAAAAGGATAATTACACAGTACTATGAAGGACTGTACTTCAATGAATTCAACAATTTGGAAGATATGGACAAATTCTTGGACAAACAATCCCTCCCTAGACAAACCCTGATGCATGTCAAGAATTTCAAGAGACCCATTGCAATAGAAGAAACAGACAAAGTTATCAAGAGATTAACAGGAATAAATCCCCTGGGCAGGTGGTTTCAAGGGAGAATTATACCAAGCATTCAGGGAAGAACTGACACCAATCCTACACAAGCTCTTCCAAAGCATAGAAAAAGATGGCAAACTTCCAAACTCTATGAAGCTAGTATAACACTG
>PVJH01026788.1:0-29676 GCA_004026705.1 Nesogale talazaci
TCCCCTGCCCATCTTCGTCTTCCAGGCTCCGGACCCAGAGATCCACGTTGCGAATGTCCCGCGGGCCGGGGCACTAATAGACGATGAAGTCCCAGTTACGCCTTGGGCTACTACCCATACGGTCGGAGGTTCAACTCTCTGCATTGACCTGCGCCCGTAAAAACTCATCGTCTCTGAAAGCCTGAGAAGCCAGGGTCGCTGTGAGGGGCAGCTGACGCGGTGGCAGGGGGTGAAGGAGTGCTGGCAGTGTAATGGACAGCCAAGCAGGCCGCGGTGTGTACCCCCCAAGCAGGGCCACGGGATGAAGGTCTGGCAGACTGGGTCCATGACGATCACAGCCGGGAAACCGTACAGGGCGGTTCTACACTGCAGTTCTAGGGAGTGACTGGTTCCACAGGGGGCTACTAACCCCGGGGTCAGCAGTTCGAAACCACCAGACACGCTGAAGGAGAAGGGAGAGGCTTTCTTCTCCTGTACAGAGAGAGTCTCGAACACCTGCAGGGGAGTTCTACCTCCCATGACCGCCGTCAGTCAGAATCGCCTGGGTGGCAGGGAGTTTGGGAGGCTGGTGGTTTGGGTTGGTCGGCAGGGTGGTTGGTTGGTGGATGGGGAGACCTTTCTCTGATTCTGACAACCATGTGTTTAGACCCACTTATTTTCCCATCCGTATCTCCATCTGTGTGTCCTTTATTCAGTTAATGAGTCTGACCTGGGAGGCACGAGGAGAACCGGGGTCCCAAAGCAGGGAGATGCCCAGTCTGGGCGTGGCCTCACTAGCTGTCATGCTGGTCAGCATTTCAGCCCTGCCTGTGGCCAGTGTGGCCATGCATCCTGGGGGGAATCATGAACAGGAATAAAAAAAGAAAAAAAATTGCAACCAAATACCTTCAACCTCAATTCAGCTTTGTGTTATTGTGTGTGTGTGTGTGTGTGTGTGTGTGTGTGTGTTCACAAGATCGGTTTCCAATGTGGCATGCCACTCTCTGGTTACTCAAGTTCCACTAACTGTAAGGACTCACAAATACTCCCTACAGAGCAGGGCTTCTCAACCTTCTTCATGTCTTGACCCTTTCATACAGTTCCTCACGATGTGGTGACCCCCCTCAACCACAAAAGTATTTTCGTTGCCACTTCATCACTGTCATTTTGCTACTGTTGTCAATCAGGCGACCCCTGTGGAAGGGTCAGGCGACCCCCTGAGGGGTCTCGACCCACAGCACCGCTACAGAGACCCACAGTATCTAGAGCGAATTTCTCCAAAAGGTCTCTTTCATCTCTTCCCACAAAGATGTAACTGTCTATTTCCTGGCCTAAACAGCTGTCTAGGCCCCTTTGCCTCACAGAAATAACAACAGTTCTGCTTTAATAGAAAATACAAAATGATAAATAGAAAGTGGAACTTGATACATCTGCGTCCTGGGTGCAAGGAGCTGTGGGTCCCAGGCGCAGTCCACTCAGGCAGCTGTGAGGGCCCGCCCACTAGTGCTGGGGCATTAAACAAGGGCAAGAGGCAGGAGACAGCTTTACAAAGGCACATACTCCTTGGACTTCTCTGGAAGCCCATTCCTGAGATGACTTTCGGTGCATAACTTTTATTTTCTGATCATTAAAAATAGTACCTTAAAACTGGAAAAGCCCATGGATGTACGAAAATGGCTTAATGTTTAAGAAAAAATAGTGTGTCTGAAAAGAAACTATTACATAACCCTGAAAATGGTGGTTTCAAAACATTTTTACAACTTTGGAAAATATTTCATTTCACTGAAACTACACAGGGGGCTGAGCCCCGGTGGCGTAGTGGTTGTGCACGGGACTGCGGCCCACTGGGTTGAAGGTTCACTTCCAGCTCCCAGGGGCAAAGGCTGGGCCTCCTCTTCCCACCACCTGAGGGCAGTGATGCCTTAAAAAAATAAATAACAATAAACTACACAGGATCAAAAGTCTAACTTTCATTTCATTGTAAGAAGATACACACACATATACTTCTATTGTTTTTTTTTTTGTTTGTTTGTTTTTGAGCATCACTGCCCTCAGGTGGTGGGAGTAGGAGGCCCAGTCTTTGCTCCGTGGAGCTGGAATTGAACCTCCATCCCAGTGGGCCGCAGTCCCGCACACAACCACTACGCCACCGGGGCTCAGCCCACACACACATATACTTCTATATGGAAAAAAGAATGAATGCAAGACATGGTATCAACAGTGCAGTGGATGCAGTTGTGCAGAGACTACATTAACCTCCGATAAAATCGACTTTAGGTAAGACCCAGTAAAAGAAGAAAAGGAAGGGTGTTACATTTGACTAATGATTGAAGGGTCAATTCAACAAGAGAGTAGCTGTACTATCGATGCACTCGAGTTCCAAAACAGATAAAGCTTGAAACGAGAACCACAGCACTGCAATCGCCATAGAAAACTTTAATCCATCACTTCCATGTAAAGGCAGAACAACTAGACAGAAAGTCAACAATGATACAGAAGACCAAGCAATATAACCAACCAATTCAATGTCCTAGATAAGTATACGGAACACCGCACACACCAGTCCTTCTCCAGGTCATATGTCAGGTCTCGGAGTAAACCAGGGCCAGACCCACTGCGCTCAAGGTGACTCGGACTCCCCCTGTGCAGAGTAGCACAGCGGCCCCCCTACCCCCGCCCCCGCGGGGCTTCCAAGGCGAGAAGCAGTTACAGACGCAGCCGTCCTCATCCTGCGTCTGCAGAGTGGCCAGTGGATGCAGTCGTCCTCCGGACTATACAGCAAGCATCCATAGGTTCAAGACCACAAAAATAAAGCAAAGTATCTCCTCAGATCACAACACTTAGAAATCGATAGCAAGAAGAACACTGAAAATAACCAAATACCAATGAAACACCACAGTGCTTTAAAACCACGAGATAATAGAATGTTAGAAATGAAATTAATAGGGGGAGGGGGAGCAGGGAGGGCAGGGAAAATATGGGGAGCTGGTACTGAGGGGCCTAAGTAGAAGGAGGATGTTTCAAGAATGATGATGGCGACAAATGTGCAAATGTGGTCTGCGTACGACTGATGTTATGTATTGACAGTGAAAAGAGTTGTCTAAGGCCTCAATCAAATGATTTAATTAAAAACAACGAAATTAAAAATTCTTAGACTTCGGCTGAGCCCTGGGGGCTTAGTGGTTGTGTGCGGGGCTGCGGCCCACAGGGTTGACAGTGCAAATCTGGCAGCAGCTCTCCAGGAGCAAGGCTGGGCTTCCTACTCCCACCAGAGGGCAGTGATGCCACACAAAAAAAATTTCTTAGACTTCAATGAGACCTCTGTTGTACAATGAGGTTGGGCACACAGCAGACTAAAACCTCTGGGACACAGCAAAAACAATTCTCAGAGAGGATTTATAACAATAAATACATACATCACCAAGGGGGAAAAGCCAAAAGTCAGTGGACACTTTAACCCTAAATGCCAACAAGCAGAAAGAGAACGAGGTGGGCAGGGGGAGCTCAGTCCCCAGAAGAAAGGAAATCATAGAGATCAGAGATGAAATAAATGACACAGAAAACAGAACAAAAACAGTAGAAAGACGTGGGAAAATCTACGTGGGAAACCAGGAACTGGTTCTTTAAAATCAATGAAACAGACTAAACAGCTCTGTATTACCATTCCTACCCTATATTTTACAGCAAGTCCTAACCAGAATAAGAAAAAAGGGGAAATGAAAGACATTCAAATCGGGGCTGAGCTCCGGTGGCGTAGTGGTTATAATGGTTGTGCGCGGGACTGCGGCCCACTGGGATGAAGGTTCAATTTCCGCTCCCAGGAGCAAAGGCTGGGCCTCCTACTCCCACCACCTGAGGGCAGTGATGCCTTTAAAAAAAAAAAAAAAAAGACATTCAAATTGGTAGGGAAGAAACTTTTATCACTTCTTGCAGAAGATATGTACAAAATCCCAGAGGTTGTATAAGGAAGATCTTGAAACTCGTAGAAGGACTCAGCAAAGTAGTAGGCTATAAAGTAGACATACAAATATGTGGATTCCTCTACCCTACACACAGAGAACTATAAAAGGGAGAACAAGAAAACAATGCCATTTACAAATGCCACCAAAAAGATGAACTCATCAGGAATGAACCTAACCAGGTAGGTAAAAGAGCTATACAGAGAAAACTACAAAACACTAATGGAAGGAAACCGACATAAATGGAAGAACACGCCATGATCGTGAATAGGAAGAATTAACATTGTAAAAAGGCCACTACTACCCAAAGCAGCGGACAAATAAAATGCGGTCCTGATCCAGATTTCCTCGCCGTTCTTTAAAGAGACAGAAACACTAACTCTGAACTTTTATTTAGAAAGAAAAGAGACCCAGTATAAGGAAGGCACCACTGAAGAAGAACAAAGTAGGCCTCTTTCTTGCTCAGAAGCATGATGCACAACGACAGACAAAACAGTTTGATACTGGTCCAGGGAGAGACACACAGGGCAACGAAACAGACACTGGATAAACCCAAAGACTCAAGGAGAAAGTCAGTTCAACAGACGATGATACACATGAACCCCAGCTTGAGACGGGAGGAGCCAGACGGCGTCCAGCTAGCGCAATCAACCACTCCGATCAGGATTACAAGGGCAGGTCCGGAGAGAGGAGGGAAAGAAAAGCAGAACAAAATTAAAAAATTCTTGGATAATTCAAGAAATCATACTTGGTGTCTGTGATTTTTTTTTAAACCTTTTTGTAGGATATTCCCTAGTGGTATGTAAGAGAGACATAAGGAAATTCATCATCTTCAACTAAATATTGCCAGTCTTAGAGGCATTTAGAAAAATAAGAAGGCCTGGCCAGGGCCGATGACAATACCACATACTATATGATCAATCCTACTGGAGAGTCTGAAAAAAAAGATGCAAGAAAACCTAACGCATATATAAAACATATATAAAGGAAGAGATACTGCTCAAGGCCTGGTGGCACAGTGGCTGCATGCTGGGCTGCTAATCACAAGGTCAGCAGTTTGAAACCACCAGACACTCCAGGGTGGAGAGATCGGGGTTTCTACTCCCCTAAGAAGTTCCTGTCTCAGAACTCCCAGGGCCTGTCCAGTGGGATTCCATGGCAGAGAGCTGTCATTTTAGTAGTGCAGTTCTTATTCCAGAAGAGCAATCACGTAGACGGCCCAAAATGACATCCTTATAGAGTTGCAAAAAAATTAATCAATATTGAAAGGGTAGGCCAAAATGTAGAGGGTTGCATTTGAGAAATGATTATTGCAAAACTGTGATGGTAAGTGTGTTAGGCTGAGTTGATTAGCAAACCAAGTCCAGAGACACTCAAAGTGTGGGAGAGGGAGCTTTAAAGCAACTGTGTATTGAGAAAACATCCCAGCCCGGTTCATACGTCTGATATTAGTCCCTACGTCCAATACTAGCCCATCCATTCCTCTTGAGACCCACGTAGCACATGCAATGAGGCTGAGTGCAGGAAGATCACGGGCCGGTGGGTGGGCCCGATGCTGGTGGAGGCATCTCAGCGCTGGCTCCCCCAGCTCCCCGAGGGCCTGGACAACAGGAAGTGAAGCAGAGAGAGCGAGTGTGCCCCACACCTCCAGGTCCAAGAGAGGAAGCTTCCAGAATGCTCATGAGAAGGACACGCCCACAAGGAGGCATCATCAGACTGTGTATGACCTGATTGGCAGGCTAGACTCCACCCCTACACTTATTTATCAAGCTGACATGAAGTTATGAGACGGCCACAGTAAATAAATATTTCTGAAAGCATTCCGGCTCCCAGGAGTAAAGGCTGGACCTCCTACTCCCACCACCTGAGGGCAGTGATGCCTAAAAAATAAAAAAATAAAAAAAAAAATATTTCTGAAAGCCGAACTCCAGAGCATTCCCAAGTGAGGTTCCTGGGCACACGCTCCGGAGACACCCAGACCAACGTCTTCCCACACGCTTGCTGTGACTCCGTGGTCATGACTAACATCTTGAAAACACAAAAGAGCCAAACCTGGATCAGAGTGGCTGCACATCGTAAAGATAAAGCGCAGTTCACGTAAGTTTTCTTTGTCAGACAGATCTGTGCCCCCTCGCTGTCAGTTCTGAAATGCCGATGGCGCTGTCAACTTCACGGTTCTTTTGTACGTGTAGGGTCAGTAAAACCCTGTGGGCAGCAAAACCTGGTCTGAAATGTCAGCGCCTGTTTTATCTGCTTTCATATTAAAAAATCATTTTACTGGAGACTCGTATAATTCATCACGATCCATACATCCGTCCATTGTGGCAAGCACACTTGTACACTTGTTGTCATCATCATTCTCGAAACACTTGCTTTCTACTTGAGCCCTTGGTATCAGCTCCGCACTTTTGCCCTCCCTCCCCACCTTCCCTCCCTCATGAAGCCTTGATAAGTTATTATTAATTCATGTCTTACACTGACCAATGTTTCCCTTCACTCACTTTCCTGTTGTTCATCCCATAGGCAGACGGCTATATGTAGAACATTGTCATCAGTTCCCCCTTCCTCCACCCCACCTTCCCCTCCCCTCCTGGTATCGCTACTCTCATTATTGGTCCTGAGGGGTTCATCTGTCCTGGATTTCCCGTGTTTCCAGTTCCTATCTGTACCAGTGTACATCTTCTAGTTTAGCTGGATTTGTAAGGTAGAATTGGGACCATGATAGTGGTGGGAGGTGGGGGGAGGAAGCACTGAAGATCTAGAGGTAAGTTGTATGTTTCATTGTTGCTATACTGCACCCTGACTGGTCTCCTTCAAGCAACCCTTCTGTAAGGGGATGTCCAGTTGCCCACAGACGGGGTTTGGGCCTCTACTCTGCACTCCCCCGCAATCACAATGATATATATGATTTTTTTGCTCTTCGATGCCTGATACCTGATCCTATCAACACCTCATGATCCCACAAGCCGGTGTGCTTCTTCCATCTGGGTTTTGTTGTCAGAAGCTGTTTTAATCTTGATTTTTTTCCCCCCTATTTCTCAAAGAAAGAAAAAGCCACTGGATATATTACAGTAGTATCGTATACAACATAATAATGTATGCATAGTAATGCATTTGATTGCAGAGTGGCATACATACCATCTTACTATTTTTTTTATTAACAGATTACATGCTCAGTCAGTCATTAGTTTTCTACCCATCTTACTTTTCTTACTTCGCATCACTGCCCAGTCACTGGGAGTAGGAAGCCCAGTCTTGCTCCTGGAGAGCTGTTGCTGGATTTGAACCGCCAACCCTGTGGGTCACAGTCCCGCACACAACCAGTACGCCACCGGGGCTCACCTTCATCTTACTTTTTTGTTTTTTTGGGCATCACTGCTCTCCGGTGGTGGGAGGAGGAAGCCCAGCCCCACTGCTGGAATTGAACCTCCGTCCCAGTGGGCCGCAGTCCCACGCACAACCACTACGCCACCGGGGCTCAGCCCATCTTACTTTTTAAGAATCACACCTCGACCTAAAAGTTCGCCTTCCACACAGGGGCACTTCTGAGCACGAGGTCACAATGGAGAACATGCTTTTTGATGAGAGACACAAAGATCTCATAACCGCTCCAGTGCTCTCAAACTTCCTGCCCTCAAGCCAATTCTGACGCATCGAACCCTGTCGGGCAAAGGGCGGCTTCGTTGTTTATCTGAAGCAGTGGACGCTCGTCGCCGGAGCAGAACGCCTCGACTTCCTCCTTTGGAGCGGCTGGTGGTTTCGAACAGCTGACCTGGTGTGCAGCGGCCTGAAACATAAGCCACGGCACCGCCAGGGCTCCTTTTCCGACAGGCACTCACTCGGACTTGATTCGCTTTTGAGTCCCAGGGGGAGGGGAGCACGTTTATACTTCAAAGACCTCCAGTGCATTTTAAAACGTCCATTTGTGTTATTTTATCTTTTCCCAGATTGTGGCCTACGGGAAAGCTGAGCCGGGAGGACGCCGCCGTTTCTGGGGCGCTCAGTGGCAGTGAGCGGTGACCCTGCAGAAGAGGACAGTGGCCCCCCAGGACTTCCGGGGCTGCTCTTGTCACGGCTGCGGACGACCACGGCTCCCCCCACGCGGCCGGCGAGGGGTTTGGAAGTGCCGGTCTGTCTGCTCGTGGCCACACACTTAATCAGCGTGCCCTCCCTCCCCGCCGGACTCCTTGGGGAGAGGGTTCCCCAAACACTTCCTCTCTCTCCCGCTCTGCACACAGATTCTCCCACGAATTCCTCGCCTTAAGGGGAAACCCACTGCCGGCGAGTGGATGCCGGGGCTTGAGCCGACTTCTCGGACAGCCCCATCCTTCCTCCCGGAGCTGCCGCTGCAGAGCCAGCCGTGCCCCCTGACAGCACCACCGGCAGGAGGAGGGCGCGCTGATGTGGGTAGCATTGCTGGGCGGCTAGACAGCGGTTCTCAACCTGCGGGTCGTGACCCTTTGGGGGGTCGAACGACCCTTTCACGGGGGTCGCCTGATTCACAGCAGTACCAGAATGACAGTGATGAAGTAGCAGTGAAAATAATTTTATGGTTGGGGCGGGTAACACATGAGGAACTGTCTCAAAGGATTGTGGCATAAGGAGACCACCGGGCTATGAAGACACATTCATGAACCCGTGTTCGGCGCTTTGAGACGGGTTCCCTCTGGGTTAATCTCCATTTTACTTCTCAGTCTGAGGAAGGGGGTTAGGAGGCATCATGTATAAGGGACCTTTCAGCTGAGCAAAAAACCCGAAGCTTCTCGCACAGAGTCAGAAGAGCACAAAACACAAGTGTCCGTCCCGATGACCCGGGAGCGTGGAGGGGGGCCGCCGCTGGCCTTACCTTCAGCAGGTTTAAGACTTTCTTGCCGAGATCCAGCTCAAAGTTGGCGTAATTGGAACCAGCCATGTCGTAGATAAACACCAGTCCATTCCTCTGAGTTTCAAAGCTGTAAGTCAAGCATTGATCACAAACGTTTATAAGCGGGAAGGAAGATGGCTGAGGGAGGCTGAAAGCCTGGGGCAGTATTATGCAGGACACATATCCTAGACAAAAATAACCACCCCCACGAACACCAGGATTTAACCAAAAAGATGCCCCGCTCGGCTTATTGCTTTATCCAGACGAACCACAGACTAAGCCCCGCGTTGGGAACGCTTCACAGCAACCAGATAATCAAAAGGGGAACTCATCCTTCTTCTCCCTCCCCACACCCCCTCCCCCCCTTCCACTTTTCCAAAATTGATACTTGTTCCATAGCTCAACTCCAAGGTTTCCTCTTCCAACAGCATCTTTTACAGCCTCCCCCAAAAAACAAACCAAACCCCCTGCCATGAAGTCCAGGCCGACTCCCAGGTCCTCTACCGGACAGGGGGAGTCCGTGCCTAGAGTTAGTTTCTAAGACTCGCTCTTCATGGGGGTGGGGACCCTTGCCTTGCTCTCGAGGAGAGGTTGCTGGACTTGAACTGCTGGCCCTGAGGATCACGGCCCAAGGCATATCCATGATGCTGCCAGGGCGCCGGTTAAGCTCCGGAAGTGCCACAAATCTTCCTGCCAGCTTTTCTCCTGGCTGTCCCCTACTCCAACTTTGTGCTATCATTTGATTCTCCCCTAGAGGGAGGACATCTGTCCTGTTCTCCCGCCCCCATCCTCCAATTGCCCACAAGAGTTTCTAGCACAGACCTTGCAAATGAGGCACAAAACAAATGGCCAGTGGATAGCGATTCAACGGAGTGGGTGTCCACACTAATGTATCACATGCCTGGGCAAAACTGTCTAACATAAGTCTTCTTCTAACTCACTCCTGGAAAAACCGTCTCTTGATTTCAAACCTACCAATGAGCTCTGGCGAACATCTTAATAAAGCAGGCGTGAGACGCGGTAAATCTAGTCCCAGACTGAGTTGAGGAAATGTGAAACTACAAACTGCATCCCTCCTCAGGCCTCCCTCCACGCCAGAGCCCTGCGTGCGTCTCACCTGCAGACACAACGGTCGTGAGGAATCGTTCGTTTTACTGCACGCCTCACAGGTGATCGCAGCAGGTCTCACTTCCATGGACCAGGACACACTGTTCTGACGTACAAGACATTCTGGAACCCCGGGACCTCGACCCGCAGACAACCTAACTTTGTACCCCAATGACGGACGGACGGACAGTCTCACCGGGTAAGCAAGCAGCACCAGGGCAGCAGCAGGGGCAGCATGTCCCCTTCCCAAGAGCGCTCATTCAGAAGAAACCCAAGTTTCTCCAGGGGACTTTGTTGCAAATGGGCCCCAATACCCTACACTTAATGCTCCCTTGTGGACTCCTGTGTGGTCACTCCAGAGAGACCCTGGTGCACCGAGACCAGAGATGCCGGGAGACCAACAGCACGAGCGGTGGGTAGGCTCTCGAGGTCGAGTGACCTCCATGTCTGCATGTGCCCATCCCAAACTCAATTCGGTATTGATGTCCCCCCTCAGAGTGCCAGTGTATGGCAGGTTGGTGCCTTGGAAAAGAAGCATTTTTTTTTTAAAGATCCAGAGTCAATATTCCCAGGCTTAAAACTGCGCACTCTGGGGCTGAGCCCCGGTGGCGCAGTGGTTGTGCGCGGGACTGCGGCCCACTGGGATGGAGGTTCGATTCCGGCTCCCAGGAGCAAAGGCTGGGCCTCCTACCCACCACCAGGGCAGTGATGCCTAAAAAAAAAAAAAAAAACTGCGCACTCTGGGAGGGCGTAGGAAATCAATAAATGCAACGGGATTTTCATCGTCTAAGTTAGATGGTTGAGCCATTTATTGAAAGCACAGTCCTGCACACAGAGAGCCCTGGTGGCATGAAAGGTTACTTGTGGGGCTGCAAGGCACAAGGTCAACAGTTCAAAGTCACCAGTCCCTTCTCAGAAAGCAGAGTCCCAGTCTCGGAAGCTCCCAGGATCCTCTCCTGTCCTCTAGGATGAGAGGGAAACAACCGGATAGCTGCAAGCCTGGTTTTTGCCTTTTTAAGTGCAAATTAAATCACAGGGAGGGGCAGTCAACACACTAAGGCTAATGACACATCCCCTTGAAGGAGCTGAATTGTGGGCCCTGGGGGGCGGTTTAGGATCCTCTTCTCTGTCCATCTGTGTATGTGAGATTGTTCACCAGAGGCTGAAAGTCAGGGCTTTCCCCTCCAGGAACTTATAATCTCGTATTTATAGATATATATGTGTGCGTGTGTGTGTGTGTATATATATATACCTATATATAAGGTATGTGATACGAAATAGCCTAAGGGTGTGTGCAATTGTGGTTGGTACTGAGAACACCCGCTGCAAGGATCGAAGGAAGAGAGATTCACGTATGATGACGTGCTGGAGGGGAGAGAGGGCGAGTGTGGACATTAGGGAAAAGGCAGCCGTGGTGAAGAGGTCTGGGAAAGGAAGACCATTCTGGCTCCAGTTATCACCGGGACACTGGGGAACGAGCGAGAATGTGTTTGCTTGTTTGAAGGGAAGGGTGCAAACTTAGCTTGCATGCACTTTCGGTAAGGAGGGGCGGCTGAGGGCTTCTAAGAAAGGGACGGAGATCCTGAGGCAACGCTGTAATTGTATTTTAACTGTGTGGCCCGCTGTGGGATTCAGATTCAGTCCTCGGACTGGAAGGAGAAGCCAAGTGGCCACAGGTGGCTCCCCTCCTGCCAGGCCTCCCTGAGAGCAGACCCCTCTCCCAGCGTCCCAGGGAGGATGGTCAAGACCAGACTTTCAGGGAAGGAGGTCGTCATTCATCCTTCTGCTAAGGAAGCATTTGAAGGAAGTCATACTCTGGAAATTAAGCTTGAGGACAGGGAGGAAGACCCGAGAAAACACCGCATTCTGCCCGGAGAGCACAAAGCCACCACGGCCAGTTTCCGCCATCCTTTCCAGGGACTCCTCTTCCTGAAGGAAATGTGCAAATCGCACCTAATCCCCCCTGAGCTGCAGCAGCAGCAGCAGCAACAGCGAAGTACTATGAATGGAGCAAGCGCAAACCACTCAAGGGTCTTAATCTGTCTGGCTTTGCCATTCTTGTCAGGCTTGGTTTGGTTCGGTAACAGTTCTCTGAGTGAGACATCCACATCTACAGACAGAGCAGGGGTGAAGGCTCCCAGAGGAAGCTGGAGGCAGGGAAGGTTGGGGGGAATGAAGCGCTGGTCATGGTGAGTACAGGAAGGAAGAAAAGGCTCGGAAACCGGTGGTGGTGATGCTGGTCCATCTCTTCTGGTGACTCAACTACCGGATCGCCTGACACGTGCCATGTCCTGCCAATAAAACTGTGGCAGAGAGAAAGAGACACAAACCAGGCAGCAACACGTGCAGGAGGCAGCGAGCCTCACCTTCCACAGCCTCTCAGCTTTAGTCCATGTGGCCAACACTGGACCCAGCTCGCTAGCTCTCTCTCTCTCCCTCTCACTGTCTCAGGCGTCAGCCCTCACCACACCGCTTTGAGCCCAAAGAACGTGGCCATCATGCGAAATGAAAAGCAGTAACAAAACAAAACAAGTGACGAACACCGGCAAAAGACAAAGAGAGGCAGAAGGGTAGCACTGGAGGGTCCAAAGAACTCTCTGGCCAGGAGCCAAAGAACCAGGATCTTGAGGAAACGAGCTGGGCCAAGATGCGGTTCACTGGTGAGAGGCATATCGCTTCCTGGGTTTTGGTGTCCTGATTCGTAGAACAGGAATGATCAAGTTTACGTGAGACCAGCAGTTCTCAACCTGTGGGTCGCGACACCTTTTGGGGGGGAGGTCAAACGACCCTTTTCCAGGGGTCACCCAATTGATAACAGTGGCAAAATGACAGTGATCAAGTAGCAACGAAAATAATGTTATGGCTGAGGGGTCACCACCCCACAAGGAGCGGCATGAGGGAGGCTGAGAACCCTGCATGAGAGGGATAGGAAAGGGTGACCTGAGGCAGTCCTTGTTAGTCCTGCCCCAATTGATTTGTAAAGATGCTTGTGCTTAATTGTGTGGGACCTGTCTTCCCTGAAGGCTGATTATCAAAAGCTAAGTGGTACCATTCCTAGGTGCAGACAAAGCCGCCGAGGCCCCAGGGTGTCGATGCTCAGCGTTCAGGGATCGGGCAGCAAGAACCAGGGCTGTCCTCTCTCTTCCTCGCACCCTCGCCTAGAAAGTTCTTCTCCGTCCACTGAGGGCGGCTCCTCACTGGCCTCCTCTGCTTCTGTTATCCTGAGCTCAAACCGAGGAGGAAAAAAACACGGAAATACCCAGCGTGTTGATAGCACCTGGAAACAGGCCAAGCCCCAGAGACGCTCCTATTCCCCGCCCAAGGTACCCCCTAAGAGCAGGAGAAGGGCCCGTGGAGCTTGAGTCAAGGGCTGTTGTGGGAAACAGAACCAGGGAAAGAGTGTCTGAGGACAAATTCAGCCTTCGTGCGCTAAGGAGTCTGGGAAGGAACCTTCGGATGCCTGGGTTGGAGACGTGTCCCACTCTCTCTCTCCTAAGTCAAAGTCACTCCCCACGATGTCCCCCGTAGTCACGCCAAGTCTGAGGGGCAGTTTGCAAACACATGGACACTGACCACACTCATGGCAGTCCATGGCTTGAAAGCTACCTACCTACAGCAGTGGTTCTCAACCTGTGGCTTGGGATCCTTTTGGGGGTCGAATGACCCTTTCACAGGGGTTGCTGGATTCATCACAACAGCAAATGACAGCGATGAAACGGCAATGAAAATCATTTTATGGCTGGGGGCTCATCACACCAGGAGGAATTGTATTAGAGGGTCACGGCATGAGGGAGGTGGAGGACCACTGACCTAAAGGTGATCTAGGGAGGGCCCACTCCCTCCTGATAAGGATCAGAGGCTGTTCCCTGGAGAAGAGCCCAAAGACACCGAAGGCCAAGCCAACTCAGACCACCAAGGTTAGGCTGCCTTCTGGACTCCAGAGCTCACCCTGCTAGTTCATCTGTGCCTTCCCGTCACGTGTGTGCCTCCACTTCAACCCAGTCCTATTGCGCCGTCAGCCCTAGCTCCTCCCCCACCTCCTCACGTTACGTGTAAGCTTGTACAATCCCTTCCTATCACGTATGTGCTTAGCGTGGCCCGCATGCCCAACATTTTCCAAGTTCGGACGATTGCATCACTCTCCCCCTGGCTCCTGGAGTCGTGCGCAGAGGGGAGCCCCTGCGGGCTTTACGGGACTTGTCTGATGACCCTTTCATTTACCCCGATTACACAACCACCCTTTCGACCCGCTCCGTGGTGGGGAGACTGGTAAAACCCGCCGACGGCCGCCTCCCGCTCAGGGTGTGTCGCCCGCCTACAAAATAAGTTCTGTTCTCACCTATCCACAGCTCTGTCCAGCAAGTAAAACAGAGCCTGAAGTACCACGTGCTGGACCGACTTGTGGGGGTGGTGCAGCCTGGCAGTGAAGAGGGCAATGGAGGCTCCGGTGGGGTCGCGGACATTCTAGAGCAAAGAAAACAGGGCGCATTTAGACACCACGGCAGTCGCTCGGGCAGGGAGGCTTGATGTGCGAAGGAAAACACATTCTGAGGACATGCTTTGCCGACTGGCATCGGCTGCTGCTGAAAGCCAGGGCACTGTAGAGGCCTGCGGACCCTATTCCCAGGACAGTGAAAAACAGAACCCAGCCACGTTCTCCCCGGTCTCCAACTGCAGAGAGCGCTAAGGACCGCCCTGCCTTGGCTGTGTCCGGTCGCTTCTCAGGCGGGGCAGCACACGCCGTGAATGGCGGGGAGAACCATCGGACAGGGCCACGGCTTTCATGTTCTGCCTCACGCCACACACTTGCCCGAAAGGTTGGGGACGCTTCTACGGTCCAGCTAAGTAAGGTCAGATGGGTCTCTAGTGCACTGTAGGCCCATCCAAAGGCCTTAACTGACCTGGAGGGCCAATGAAGCAGCTTTTCAAAGTCTACCGTAAATGAGGTCTCCCTTATGTCAACCATGGGCCACCAAGCATAGCTGCTCCAGGCAGGCCTCCTGCTGGCCTCGGAGAGGTTCCCGGTCGTGGGTCAGGCCTCGAGGAGGGGCAGGGAGGGGCTGTGAGGACTCACAAGGATGGTGAACTTCCCGCTGAGGATCTCGGAGCGGAGCGGCTCCTCGTGGGGCTTCAGCTTCACGATGCCTTCCTTCCTCCGCGTCTCCTGAAAAGGAAGGGCAGCGAGCTCGAGTGGCGCCAACGCGCAGTTCCGCGTCCTCGCCCGCCCTCGGAGGCCAGCGGATTGAGAAGTGGGCCCGTCGGGTCACACGTTCCTCGTTCCTCGGTCGAGCTCTTTCGACCCTGGCTGAGTCTAATTAGAATTCCTGCCCAAGGCCTCCTCACCTCTCCAGCCCCTCTCCCGGGGGGTCTTTTCCTTGGGCTTGGACAGCCACCCTGTACCTACCTAGAGTGTGCTGGTCCTGTTGAAAAAGGTGCCCCAGAGAGGAGGTCTAGCTACAGATTGTAGCACCCCTTCTTTAGCTAAGCCTGGCGCCCCTCGCAGCAGGAGGTCTGTTTCTGTTCCTGCTGCCTGGGCCCCAGCCGGCGTTCACAGCAGCTTGCTGCATGGAGTAGTGGGTGTCTGAGTTGTGCAAAGCCAGAGCAGGTCCGGGGGTGGGAGGTGGGGGTGGGGTGCAGAACCAGAGAGGAGCTGTCCAGGTGGGGGAGGGTCTCCTGGGCTGGGCAACCATGCCCGGAACTGCCTGGAGCATACATGGTGCACTATAAATGCTCACCAGGAAGACTGAGTCTGTCTGGGTGTGGGAGTTATGTAATCATTTGTCAAGTTGAGGATTAAGAGCGTAGGGGTGACCGTGCTCCAGGATACGGGATTGGTCTGGGAGCATCTGTGCTTACACACCTTCTAGGGTCAGGCCGCGCTCCAACAGCAGCGACTAGACCCCCCATTTTCTTTCCCCTTTGGGGCCGGATTCTTTAAATTCACTCAGCTTCTCCCTCTCCCACTCACGGTACCAATTTCCCCACCAACCGCTCAGCTGAAAGTGTGGTCTGGGAGTGTTAGCCTGCTCCCGTCCTGACACGGCAGGGTGGGCCGCTGGCGTCCCCTTCTTCATGAAACAGCGCCCACCTTTGGACAGCAAGAGGACCGAAGCGCACTCTCGGGTCTCCTAAGTCTCTCTGGTGGGGTCGCTTTCCCCGTGCTTGTGCTCTGCAACGCACTCATCCGTCCACTCGATTCACGTGTGTAGACCACCGATCACTCACCTGGCACGACGGGCACCCAGGGAATAAAGCCGGGTCTCTGTTGCTACTCCTCCCCATCCCATCTCTACAACCCAATGCCGACTGCCTTCCTCCACAAGGCAGCCAGGAAGGGAGTGAGGGCAGGCGTGGGAATGGGATCGGACCCCAAACGTCGGAACCCAACTTTTAGAGAGAGAGAGAGAGAGAGAGAGAGAGAGAGAGAGAGAGAGAAGCCCGAGGTGAGAGTCGACCCTCCACATCTCCCTTGGCCTCGCAAAGCTCGGGGTGACCTGATCCATTTCCCTGGCTTCCGTGGCCACCTGTCCCTGGCTGCCTCTGTAAGTTCCCTATTCACAGTTCAGGTTTCTCGCTGGGCTCTCGACTCATGAATCTGACAGATACTTAGAAGACACGTGTGCCCGGGATTTTCTACGTACGGTGGTCTGCTCTCTGCACACCTGCACGGTGTCTCCGGAAGCGGTGAACGCCACCACCAGTGAAGGGGCTGTCGGGTTCACAACCCCGGGGCCCGGTCTCTTCTCTCCTCACACCTCCATTTAAGCAACTCTGTCCAACTGACTCTCCTTCTTCAGACTCTGGCCACTCCTCTCCAGCTCCCGACACTCCCCTCGACGACTCCACAGCCCTCCTTCTCCCAGGAGGGGCAGCCGCCTGCTGGAGCGCTCTTTCCGCCTGCATCCCTGCCCTCGGGTCCCTTCTCTACGGCAGAGAGGGGAGAGCATCTTCCGGCACGCAGACAGGTCGTCATTCCCCTTAGAAGCTCAAGCCAAGAAGAAGCAGATGGTCCCCAGTCTGCACTTGCTTCCTCTTGCTGCTCTGTCTCCCGCCACGGCCCCTTCCCACCAACATCCCTGCGCAGGGCCCTTGACCGTGGCCTTCTCTCTGCTACAGCCTCCGACCTATCGGATTCTTACTCACACTTCAGATCTTAAAAGTCTGCTGCTTTGGATTTTTTTTTAGGAAGGCGTGCTTCCACAGAGCCTAGGGTCCCTGTCATAACCTTTCTGCTGCACTGTTCCGGAAGGAAGGAGACCTGCTGGCAGAAGAGGAGAAGAACTGGGCCGCTGACTGTAAGGTCAAGGGTTGGAAGCCGGCCGTCACGCCGCAGGGGAGAGTCTGCTCTCACGCAGATTTTACCATCTGGAAACCCTTAGGAGTACTTCTCCTCCGTCCTCCCAGGCCACTGAGAGTCAGCATCCATGGGTGCTGGACAACTAACTATCTAACCCAGGGGTTCTCGGTGCCGCCACCCTTTCGTGCAGTGGTGACCCCCCACCATAAAACGACTTCCGCTGTTACTTCATCACTGTCATTTTGCTGCTGTTATACATCGGGCAACCCCAGTGAAAGGTTCCTTCCACCCGCAAAGGGGTCAAGACCCTCAGGTTGAGAACCGCCGCTCTAATCACGCCCAATCGTGACCTCTGTACCTGAAACAGAGTCGGACTATGGGAGCTGTCTGCGGAATGAATGAAGGGGTATTGAATATGCTCACACACGGGATAAGTCTGTTATTCTGCCCCACCTTTTTTTTTTTGGCCGAGGGGAATTTTGTGTCTCTTCAGAAAGACACTCTCACCAACCCCGTGCTCACGTGCCAGCCAGAGCTGCATCAAGGACGCTACCCCCTGAGAAAGCAGAGACAGAGGGCGCCATGGTCAGGACACGCCCCGCCAAACGAAGCTAAAGATGGGACGACCTGAATCGCATGATGTGTGCATTCGACACCAAGGAGGCGCTTGGAGGAACCGAACGAAGGATGAAGATGAACGACAAGCAAACAAAGCCACGTGCCGCACAGGCAGCTGCACCTGCCTGGAGGTGAAGCGTGACGACAGGAGCTCCCTCTCCCCCACACAACTGCCCCCGCCCCCCAACCAGCTCCAAGCCTTTCTTCCAAGCCCCCTCAGCATCTATCTGAATGGGAGGTTTCTCAAGACCCCAGAATCCTGCAAGTCGGGGACACAAGAGAGGCACGAGGCTGGAGGCCAATGAGAACTAGGACTCAAACTCCAGGACGCAGGAACAATTGATCAGGCTCCTGAGAGAGATGCTGTTAGGTGGTCCCAGCCCAGCCTCAGACTCCCCCCTTGCAGGCGACCTCCTGCTTTCCAATCAGAACCTGGGGTGCCGGACTCGGCCTCAGTTAGTACCCAAGCACCTCAAGAGACTGGCCATCTTCTCAGGTGTGGGTGGGAGTGGAGGGAGGGGCGGTTTGAGAGAGCCCAAGGGCCTGGCGGGCCTGGTCAGCCCCTGAGCAGCATACCCTGTAGGCGTGGAACAGCTCGATGGCCCGGAGCACGTCGAACTTCCTGGCCATGAGGAACTTGACTGCCACGTTCCAGGAGAGGGGAGACACGTTGTACTGAACTGTCCACTTGTTAATCTCTTCAAGAAACTGCTTGGTGGCCTGCAGACAAGATATAATAATAATAATCATTATTATTATTAAAAGGAAATGATATTGATGTTCACGTGTCCCACTAGTGACGCTTCTTGCCCCTCCCCTTCTGCGATCGTCCCTGGGTCCTGACGGATCACATCTACACCCATCATCAGCTTGCCAGGGTCTCTTTTGCTCTCTACCATGTTTTGTGAAAGCCATGGCTGTGGGTCAGCAAAATGCTGCCAACAGAAATCCACCAGTTTCCTAGTGACAGCTTCCCTCCCTCATCCGGGATGACGGGTCTTTGGTTTTTGTCCTGCTTAAGCCTTCATTACATGGTCTCTACACGAGGAGTTTTTTTCCCCCTAACATAGGTCCTACCCGAGGATTCATAAAGTGAGGAAAGGTGCCCCCTGGAAGGACACATTCCTGGCTCCAAAATGGAAAAATCAGGTAGAGAGGGCTGGTTGCTTTTTGTTCAGGGATGGGGGTGGTGTGTGATGGAATGGTGGTGGGACTGCCTGGAGCTTCACTGCAGTAGGGGCAGGGCAGCCTGTGCTGCTGCTGCGGTGGCCTCTGGCCAACTAGTTGGAGACACCAAAATGATCAAAACTGCTCAGGCGGGCTGAGCCCCGGTGGCGTAGTGGTTGTGCGCGGGACTGCGGCCCACTGGGATGGAGGTTCGATTCCAGCTCCATGGAGCAAAGGCTGGGCCTCCTACTCCCACCACCTGAGGGCAGTGATGCCCCCCCCCCAAAAAAAAAACAAAAACAAAACAAAACAAAAAACTGCTCAGGCAAATTTGAGAGCAAGACAAGGCTGTCTGCTCCTGTGCCAGTCCATACCCCGGGGAGCTGCGCTGCCCTGTCCCAACGGACTCGGGGACAGTGGGCATTTGAGGGCAGGATCACGCATCAAAGGTCAACTGCTACATGCCAGGGGCTCCCAGGGGGCCTGTTCATGCTGACGTGCCCGAGTCACCGCTGTCTCCTCTAGCCCCTGGTCGGAAACCAGGGGACACAGTGGCTGTATCAGTGGAAGGTGGGCACTGTGCAGGCGGGCTGGCCAGGGGATTAGCTCCCAGAGGAGGGCAGCCTCACAAACTGGCGGAGGCAGGACTACCGAGATGGGCGGGGTTGAATGAGACAGGGTCAGGCGGACGGCCTGCAACACTGGACCGGGACTTGAGTTAGGGGCGAAAGATGCTGCCTCGGTGCTGGAGAAGGCGTAAGAAAGGAACGCTTTCAGGATCTTGATCCCAAGTCGCCGAGATGTCTGTTTCTGGAACTATTCCGACCTCTAGCTGCAGTCTCGTTCCTGGCGCTTCTCTTCCCTTAGGTGAGACACGCTCACCTTGGGGCCAGGTGCGGCCTAAAGTAGGACTAGAAACGGCCCCCCTGCTGTCACACTCTCCCTGGCTCACAGCTTTCCGCCTGGCTGTGCTGTCCCTCCCCTCCCCTCCTCTTCCTTCCCCACCGGGGACGCTTTTGGGCCATTGGTTCAAAGCACAATCCACCTGACAACGGATCCACTCTCCAACCCAAACCCACCCCACTGCCTCGCCGAGACCCTGCAGGACCGGGCAGTTTCCAACACAGCAACTCTTGACCGGAGTAGAAAACTCATCCTTTCCTGGCAAAGCGGCTGGTGGTTTTGAACTGCGGGCAGCTTAGTGAGTCACCAGTCTGCCACCGGGGCCCCGCCCGCAGCGAAGACGCACTGATTCACGTTTGCATCCAGCACCTGTTGTCTGTTAGGCTGAAACCTGTGCTCAGAACCCCCCGTTGAGTCCACAAGTGGAAATGCAGGCCCCATCCAAGACAGCTCACTCCTCGGCTCTAATTTTGCAACTGTGACATAAGGGGGACTGGGGGGGGCGGGGAGGGCGACAGCAGTGACCTATTTCAAAGCCCCGGCAACAAATCCTCCTGCATTGACGCCCCTCCGACGAGTTCCGTGTGTGTTGTGTTTTGGCCACGAGCAAACTAGGACCTAGGCCAGTCCGAGTACCTGATTCACCTCCGACTTCAGGGAAGAAAAACGTCCCTTGATAAGCTACCGGACAAGTGAATGCGGGCTGCGGCCAAACCTGAGCGAGTGTCCCGGCCTCCCCGGCGGAGACAAAGTCACCGCCACCCACAAGCTCAACCGGCAAAGTGCCCGGACAGGAACGGCCAGAGAACAGAAGCCGGCAGAGAAGCTTTCGGACGATCAGTGTGGCCTCGGGCCGCTGCAGCCAGCCCCGAGCACTGAGCCCTGAGCAGACAACGGGGCTCATTTAGCATGCGCCGCGGCACACGGGGAGAGCCCTCTCTCTGCCTGCAGGGTGAGTGACCAGCGTCACAATGAGCGAAGACGGAAGGAAACGAGGAGACAGGGGCACAGAGGCCTCTGGGAGATGGTGTCAAGGGTATTTATTTCCATTTCCTTAAGTTCACAGATTGCCTTCTAATTCCAGCCTTCTCCTGGAAATCGGTGGCAGGATAAGACACTGACGAACGGGGGAGCGAGGACGGAGGGGAAAGGATGAGAAGCGGATACTGAGGGCTCAAGTGGAAGGGCAGCTGTTTAGAGACTGATGACAGCAGAGGCGGGTAAAGGTGCTTGGCACGGTATGTGTATGCATGCAGTGTGGAAAGCAGTGTACGAGGCACCGACACGACGATTAAAAACAACAACACTGCGTCTTCTGCTTTGCTCCCAGCCTGGTTAGCTGACAACATTTCCCCTGAAAATCACCACCTGACAGACCGGTGTCTATGTGGTGGTTGGGTCCCCCACACGTTCCCCAGGGCGGATCTCTAAGGCTTTTATTTGGGGAGCAGCCAGCGGCTTCGAACTACTGACCTTTCGGTTAGCAGCCGACTGCCCCAGGAGGGCTTCCTAACAGGGATGCATCATTGGTAGGAAGAGACCCGGAGGGGAGGTGAACGCCTCACACAGCCAACTGTCAGGGTCATTTTTTTTAATTTTTCATTAGTCAACCATACCCCAGTAGGAGACACTGGGGTCTCACATACTCTCTTCAGAGCCTATCTCGCTGGCCTGCTCTTTCTACTCCCCCAGAGAGAGCTCCCCTCTCAGAGACACCCCCTCTTCTCCCCCACCCCACCCCCACCGGCCCTGACCCCGGGGTTGCTGTGAGAGGGGCCGGGTCCCTGGCAGGGAGCGCAGACACCGGCTTGCTTTCTTGCTAACCCTAGCTCCTCCATGATTTTTTGTTTGGGGCCATCACTGCCCTCTGGTGGTCGTGGGCGCCACCCAGCGCTGCTCCTGAGAGCCGCTGCTGGATTTGAACCGCCAAGCCCGCGGGCTGCAGTCCTGCACTCAACCACTTACGCCACCGGGGCTCAGTCCGCTCCTCCATGAATTTTGATGTCCAGTCGTTCCCAGGAGCGGTTGCCTCGGGCTGACCTCTGCCTCCCGGCTGGTCAGGATGTTGTTTTTGGCTTTCAGCACGGGAACAATTCCTCCCGTTTCGCCTGACCAGGCCTTGCATGAAGAAAGTTCAGTGTACTGTAAACAATATGGCATTTACAGATACATGTACACACATGCCACAGGCTCTGTCCAGCCTCTCAGCTCCGCCCTCCTGAATTCCAATCCCCCGGTGACGAGAAACCTCCACGAGGCGTCGAGAAGGGCGCTCTCGTCGCCACGGCCTTGCGGCACCCTCTGTGGACACGGGCAGTGAGCACAGCCCCACCGAGCCAAGACTAAGGTGTGGGCCTGCTGGCTGCCAGCAATGCAAGCCCAAGCCACTCTGAGGGGGCCACACTCTGTCCTCGGGAACCAGGATGGTAAGGTTCGGTGTGCTTCCTGATGAAGGACAGAAAGGGCCGACAGAGGAGTCTCAGCTCGTAGGCATTTTGGGCTCAAGGTGAGGGGCTGCGGCGTAACCCCGAGTTGTCCATGGCTGGCAGCTGAGGAGCGGGCACGGTTCTAGCTGCCTTGGCATTCCTTTGGGAAAAGCTCTGAGCAGAGGGGTAGGAGAGCTAACACCACCACAAACCACTCTTCAACCAGGCCTTCCTCTGGCGTGGTCTGTAATGACGTCCTCCTCCCGCCACCATGCACGAGGCGGCAGAAACCAGCTTCTCACCGACGGCCAGGCCGAGGGAGCCAGCAGAGGACCTGCCATAATGGCTCCTTGCGAGGGCCCTTGCGAGGGCTCCCCTTTGGACACCATTTGTCTTCTTGTTGAAACCCTGGGACTGGAGAGACTCAGACCCCAGATGCAGCCTTCACATGACATCAAACCCCAGGAGCAGCCACGATGCCTTTTTTTCTTTCCCCCCTTTTTTCTTTCCCCACTTCTTTCTCTCGTGAGTTGGGTGACAATTTGCAGACGGGTTCGGTTTCCCCTGGAATAATCTCGGCCTGGTGCTGCATTTTCTGGAGCACATCTGGGCCCCGCCTCCTCCCTACAAGGCCTCCTCTGGTCCCCATCCTTCTGGGCTGTGTCTCTGGGTGGATGCTGCTCTACGGCTACTGTGCCCAAGACACCCAGTCCGTGGTCAGGTGGAAAATCGCACCCCGGGGGCAGATACAATTTGGGGATGATCTCTGGGCACGGTGCTCGTCAACCAAGGGGTGGGGAGGAAGGCGCGGCCCTCCCCGAACCAGAGGGCGGGCTTTAAACCCTGTGCCCCAGGTTGACTGGGTGAGAGCAACGGACCAGACCGGTCAGAAACCTGCTCTGGGAATCACAGAAAACGCCTTCTTGTCAGCTCTCTCTCTCTCTCTCTCTCTCTCTCTCTCGCTCACCCAGCCTCCAGGGACCAGGTCAAGGGTCTAGAAGTGTCAGACAGGGCTCGCCCTCCCCACCCCGAGTGTGGAGGGCACCCGGGCAAGTCCTTGAAGCTCCCTGGGCCTCCCTTTCCTCCCCTATGAAGATAAGGCTCTCCTGGGAGCCCGAGGGGGACTCGCCCAGCATGTCCCTGCCTCCTGGACAGGTCTAAAGGGATGGACGCCTTTCTTCTGGCGGCGGCCAGCCAGTTCACCGAACACGTAATTCGAATCATCCTGCGGCTCTGCGTTCTCCTCCCAGGCCGCCCCAACAGCACCTCCCCGAGCAGGGTGTCTAAAAGCTCACATCTGCATCAGCAGCTGCCCGTGTGAGCCCGGCGGCAGGCAGCTGCTCAGCCAGGGCTCGGGGACAGCTCTCGTGCGTCCCGTCCTCAGTCCTGTGTGGGTCCCCTGGCCGCTCGGAGAGTTAACGCTGCAATCGGGAGCCCAACTTCTTTCTAGCAGCTCGGAGCGGATGAGGCCCGCTATCTCCGTCTAAAAATGGGGCCAGTTACTGCCAGATGGACGCCATGGGGGGCACAAAAAGTTCCGGGCAGTCGCGGTGAACACCACCACAATGAGGGCAGGGCTGGCTCCAGGGAGGAAAGGCCGCGCTCCTCTCACCTGAGGCTCCCTCTGCACTGCAGCCGGGGGAAGATGCCCCCCTTCCCCACCGCCCGGGTGCCCACTGGTGGGGTCCTGCCGGGCAGCGAGGCCATGTGTGCCGGTCGCACTTCCAGATGGAAGCCACGTCCTTCCCCTCCGTGCAGTCCGGGGGGCCAAGCGTGGGCATCGACCTCCTCACTTTGCAAGCTCACTTCCCGCTTTGCCTTGAAAACATTTGCGCTCTACCGGGAAAAAACACCACCTTCCTGGGAAAGGGAAGTTCTGGAAGAGCTCCTCTGCTCTCTGAGGCCCCTGCACCAGGAGAGGCAGTGTGACGAAAACCCTCCCATCTGATCCGGCGCTGAAACGAGGTCAGGCCAGAGAGTCAGCCAAGAGGGGGAGGGGCCTGCAAAGCCCCTCTTCCTGCACAATCTTAACGTTAAATTCCACCGGAAAACAGTCACGCGGTAGCAAAGATACTCAGGAGGTGGGGCTGAGCCCCGATAGCGTAGTGGTTGTGTGCGGGACTGCAGTCCACTGGGTTGGTGGTTCAAATCCAGGAGCAGCTCTCCAGGAGCAAGGCTGGGTCTCCCACTCCCACCAGGAGGCAGTGATGGCCCTCCCCCACAAAAATACTCAGGAGGCTGGAAGGGAAAGGGCCCTGGCGGTATCATGGGTTATCACCAGCCACTCCACAGGACAAAGATGAGGCTTCCCGCTCCCAGAAAGGGTAACTGTCGGGGACCGGCACCGGGGCAGTCCCGCCCTGTCCAGCTATGCCTGGGAGTGGCTCGGTGACAGTGCATGTGGTGAGATGAAGGGACGAGCAGACAGGCTATCACTCGTAGACCTGTGACAAGTCGGAGCAGCCAAACAGACCATCAAAAGGACTGGGTCCGGCACCTGCTGTCCGGGTCTGAGAATGGGATCCTGGGGTGCAGTCAGTCCAGGGCAGGAAGAGAAGCCTTCCTGAGGGGCCCCTGGGTCTACAAAAGGAGCCCGCCGGCTGCCAGCACAAGGTCAGCGGTTGGCTCCCACGGGTGCTCCACGGAAGAAGGACGGGGCTGTGGGCTGCGTGAAGAGGAGAAGACTTAGAAGCCTGCAGGGCCTGCGGGGTCAGAGCCTCTTTAACTTTGCCTGCGGGCCGGATCATCTAGAGCAGCGGTTCTCCATCTTTCACAGGGGCCGCCTAACAGACCCTTCCCAGGGTCTGAGGAGCTGAGGCACCGCTCCACTCTCCGTCTCCACGCAGATATGCCCGCATACGAGGACCGGCATGAAGACGGCTACCCAGGCCACGTCATGCTTCAAGACAAAAGCTCACTCAGCTGTCGTTATTAGAAAATAAGCATTTTACTGTGTTCGCTTCGGCGGCACATGCGCTAAAACTAGAAAATAAGTATTTCACAATGTATAATTATGTATTGTTCTTGTGAAGAATCGCTACGCTTTAACTATGTTGTTTATAACAATGAAAATACATCCTGCCGGAAAAAAATCTTTTTTTTTAATTTTAAAGAAAAGAAAATACGGGCTGAGCCCCGGTGGCGTAGTGGTGGTGCGCGGGACTGCGGCCCACTGGGATGGAGGTTCAATTCCAGCTCCACAGGAGCAAAGGCTGGGCCTCCCACTCCCACCACCTGAGGGCAGTGATGCCCCCCCCCAAAGAAAAAAAAAAGAAAAGAAAATGCATCCTGCCTATCAGGTATTCACATGACGATTCACAGCAGGGCAAAGAGATGGTGATGAAGGAGCCAAGAGGATAATGCTATGCTTGGGGAGGGTGGGGGCAGTCACCACACCGTGAGTTACGGTGTGTGAAAGGGTGGTGGCATGAGGAAGGTTGAGAACCACTGGCCCATAGAGAAGGACCCTATTCTGGGCTGTTGACAGGGGGCACGCTGAAGGGAGAACACCACAGCAGCAGAGAAGAACGCCAAATTCCCTGCAGGCAGGGACAGTCCCGAGCTCACTCCGCTGCTTCCTCCCGGGCACTAACGTCCTGGTCGGTTCCACAACAGATCTGGGACCCTGGGGCGCCACATTTGGTGACGTGCACAACTTCTAGCCTGAAGAGCGACAGTTTGCGCCCACCCAGAGGCTTCTCAGGCGTGGGGTCTGCTTCTGCAGCTCACACCTTGGCCATAGCCTGGCACCTGGGCATCACCGCCATGAGCCCAACAGACTCCACGGCATCCTGCGGAACTAGGTCCAGGGACGTGTGCCCCGGGGTTCCGACACCACAAGAGCAGCCGGTTGCAGTGGAGTCCATTCTGTCTCCCGGGGACCCCCATGGGCCTGTCTTCCAAAGCGTTTGTGAATGGACTGGAACTCCCAACCTCCTGGCCGGCAAAAGAAGGCCTTCACTGCCTACACCGCCCAGTCACACCCATGCCCTTTCAGGTCATACAGAAATAGAATCTTTAAGTAAAATAAAATCTTTTCTGAGGAACACCTAAAAATCTTGGTTGAAAAGGAATTTGCCAGACAGAGAGAAGCACTCCCAGCAGTCAGAGAAAGCACAAACAAGCAAGGCGGAGAAGTGGAAAACCAGGCTCATGGGAGGACCCTGGGGCTGGAATAGCTGGGGGGGAGGGGAGCGGTGACAGAGAACGGTAATGAGAGGACCCGAGGGCTGGTGGCTGGCCGTCTGCTGCGCTCCAGGGGTGTCGGCAGAGATGGTGGAGGACAGGTGAGCTGGTAGTGGTTGGAGAACAGGTGAGATGGCAGTGGTTGGAGAACAGGTGAGCTTTTCTTCTCTCAGTTGGGGAGAGCAAATTGAGGAGAAACATGGGCAGCAGGGAAGAAAGCGATGCTGCCTGCAGGCTAGGGCGTCTGCTTACTCAATTCTGACCGTGACGACGAACGGAGGAGGCCGGACGTGGCGGTCCACATCTACCATCTGAGCCTCTGAAATCCTCAGGAATGGCGGCTGACCATGGGCCCTCAGGTTGGGGGACTTGCAAAGAGCTTCCTCCTCAAAGCAGAGTGGATTTTATTTTTATTTATTTGGGGAGGGGGAGGGAGACATCACTGCCTCTGGTGGTCGTGGGCGCTACCCAGCACTGCTCCTGAGAGCCACCCACTGGATTTGAACCACCAAGCCCGGGGGCCGCAGTCCCGCACTCAACCACTTACACCACCGGGGCGCGGCCAGCAGAGTAGATTTTAACGACTGGGGTGAAGCAAAGTATTGGGGACCTTTTGTTTATTGAGGGAACAGAAAGAAGCAACTGCAAAGAGAAAATAAGAAGTCATCAAAAGGGAAAGGGAAAACACAAGGATGGAGGCCCTGGGCAGGGATGAGCCAAAGTGGACACCACCAATCCTTTTGAACGAGGAGGTCTTCAGGGCTGACGGAATGAACTGAACCCAGACCTTTGCCTTTGCAGAGCCACATTATTATTTTCTAGAAATAAATCATAAAATGAAGGGCTGAACCCCGGTGGCGTAGTGGTTGTGCACGTGACTGCGGCCCACTGGGACCGAGGTTCAATTCCAGCAGTGGGGCTGGGCCTCCTACTCCCACCACCAGAGAGCAGTGATGCCCCCCCCCAAAAAAAACATAATGAAAAATGTACATGAATTTCAAAAATTTCAAAGGCAACTTAAAAAGTCCTAATCTATTTAATAAGTGCTTAAATTGCTTATCATTATGTTCTGCTATTAAGAAGTTATTAAAAACTAGTGGAAAAAAGGCCATGATTTAAAAATCAAAAAATTTCTCATGAGCAAGCACAAGCATTTCTGGCACACACCCCCCCACAAAAAGGGAGACAAAACCATATTTGTATAGCCATTTCTAACTGTACATGCTCCATTTTATGAGGCAAAATCTGGAGTCTTCATTTATTAAAGAATTGGAAGGTATTCATAATTCAGAAGGCTAGACGTCCAAATTCAAGGCAGGACTCTAGAGGACAGTCCTTTTGGCCTATTTCAATGTCTAGGAGTGGACAGTCCTAGGACCTCCAATCTCTTGGGGATTCAATGACCGCTCTTCTCAAATAGCAACAGGCTTCTCACCGTGGGTGTGGCCCATCTGTCACTTTTGCACTTTATTTCATATACAAATAGGTTTAGGACTCACCAGGTTCATAAGAGAAAAGCTCTTCCCATCAGGATCAGAAGGACAGAGAGAAGCGCCAGGACCCCAGTACATAGCATGTATCTAATCCATTCACTACACAGTGCAACCCACAGCCGACCTCCAAAAAATAAATATGTTAGAATTCTCTACCCCTATAAATATGATCCTGTCTGAGAAACAGGCTTTTTCTTGGCAGATGTTATGAACTAAGCTAGCACCACCCTGCCAGAGTCAGGTAGACCTTCATCTCCCTCGGGAGAAAACCAACCAAAACAACGGTTGCAGCTGAGCCCCGGTGGCGCAGTGGTTGAGTGCGGGACTGCGGCCCACTGGCTTGGCGGTTCAAATCCAGCAGCAGCTCTCCAGGAGCAAGGCTGGGCCTCCCACTCCCACCAGAGGGCAGTGATGCCCCAAAACAAAACAAACAAACAAACAAAAAAACGACGGTTGCAATTGAGTCCGTTTCCACCGAGAGCAACCCCTTTTGTGTCAAGCAGAACTGAACTATTGTCAAACAAAATCCCCTGAGCAAAGACCCGGGAGGCACGTGTCACATCCTCCAGTTTCAGGAGCGAGAGGGATAAACCCACGCCCGCACCTGCTCGGGGCCAGCGGCTGAGGAAGCAGAGGTCAGAGGCCTGTGCGTCCTCCATCCTTCTGTCCCTGTGACTCGGGGCTCACAGACAATACTGAGAACTACAGGTTCCTGTCTGTGTTGTGTTTGGGGAAGTGAGCAGGGCGTCCTGCGTCAGGATAAGAAAGCAGAGAGGATGCAATCTTGGGTTCACTGCAGGCCTTTCCTCAGCCTCTCTACTCGTGACTCCCTGGACAGCTGGTTCTACGGCCAGGAGGCCCACCGGCCGCTCTGCCGCAAGACCTGGCCCTGCTCCTCGGCTCCGTGTCAGGGAGGCACAGCCTCTGCCGCCGCCACGTCGGGCAGGCGTGGATCTCACGTGGACCGTCTCTGCAGGCGGCTCTTCCTTCTGGATGGCCCTACTTCTGAGATGGCTCTTCTACATGGGGGAGTGGCCACTCACACCAGCCAATCCCCTCTGTTGATGAGTCACACCCCCTGTGTGCATGTCCCCCCCATGCTAGGAAGACTGTGACCTTACCACACCCCCCTCCATGAGAGCAAACACCCTTTTGTTGTGAGTCAGGGGTCACAACTCATGATGCCCTAGAGGACAAAGAGGTGTCCCAGGCTGTCATTGTCCCGGGAATCACACTGTCAGGAGCCGCCGAGCACATGACTTCCATAAAACAACAAGTCTGCAAGGGTCTGCTTTGTCACCTGTATTCCTCCTGATCTACTTCCTGACACGGCTCTGTGTTCCTGGGCCATTCTGTGAGCTAACTGGAAACAGAAACTGGGGGTAGTCCTCTCTTTGCCTGGAGCTGCACGCACACACACACACACACACACACACACACACCTTACAGGAGATTGGAAGCCATAAAGACTCACTGGACATACTCTAAAGTCATGCCTTAGCCAGGTGGGCAGTACACCTAGGTGGGCCCAAACTAGGCCCAGGTGGGCTTAAATCAGCCAATGGGGTCAACCAGTATGGTCAACCAAGCCTCCCCAGCCAAAGGCCCCAAATACTGGAAGCTCAAGACCACCGCCCCCTTGGCTGCATCTGGCCTCGGACCACCACGTGCTCAGTGA
>PVJH01026789.1:0-28614 GCA_004026705.1 Nesogale talazaci
CTTCTTCAGTGAAACTTTTGAAATGATCTTTTTGCTCATAAATGCAATTTCACTCCTCTTCAAATTGTCGTTCCTAGTATATTAAGCCCTACAATTCCAAATGGCCACCACAAGTCCATTCCAGCTCACTAATGTTTATTATATCTATTTCCATGCATTCCATTTCATATTTGACAACTTCCAATTTTCCTAGATTCATATTTTGTATAGACCAAGTTCTAATTTTTTTCAATCATTTTATTGGGGACTCATCCAACTCCTCAGAATCCATCCATCTATTTATTGTATGTCTAGCACATTTGTACATTTGTTGCCCTCATCCTTCTCAAAATATTTGCCTTCTCCTTGAGGCCTTGGTATCAGCTCCTCACCCCCCCAAGTTCTAATTTTTAATAGGTATTTTCAGCTTTTTCTTCTTATTTTCAGTCATGCACCATCAGGAAATGAAGACTCCCAAGACATTAATCTACCCATGAAACTATATTCAATTATTTTCAGAAGGCAGTTCACCTTCAGTCATATATGTGTGACTTCCAACCAAGAAACTCATATTTTGGCACTATATCTGGCAATATTCTACTACTATTCATAAAATTTCAGTGACTAATTCTTCAGAAGTGACACTTCTTCAGAAGTGGCCATCCTATTCTGTATTCATAGTCTATTCTTTTTAAATTTGTTTTTAATTATATTACTGTGGGCTTTTACTGCTATTATAACATTTGATACATCATCTGTATCAAGCACATTTGTACACATGATGCCACATTCATTTCTAAAAATTTTCCATTTGAACCCTTAGTATAAGCTCCTCTTCCCCTCCCCCCCTTTAAAAAATTATTGGGGGTTCTTACAGGTACTACAACGTTCAGTACATCATTTTATCAAGCACATTTGCACACATGTTTCCACATACATTTCCCAACATTTTCAACATGAGCCCTTGGTACAAGCTCCTCTTTAAAAAAAATTCCCCTTTCCACTCCCCCTTTTTTTTAATGAATCATTTTATTGGGTGGCCCATACAACTCCCATCACAATCCCTAACAACATCAGTTGTATGCAGGCCACTTTTACACACCCATTGCCATCATCACTCTCAAAACATTCTCCCTACCTCCAGGTCCCCATTATCAGCTCCCTATATTACCCTTCTTCCCCCCCATTCCCCTTGAACCCTTAGTAATTTACAAATTATTTTTTCATCCTGTACGCTGTATAATGTGTCCCAACACTCACTTCCCTGTTAAATGTGTCCCAACACTCACTTCCCTGTTGTCCATGCCCCAGAGAGGAGGCTACGTTTAGATCCCTGAAGTTGGTTCTCCCTTTCTATTCCTCCATCCCTCCACCCTCCTGGTATTACCACTCCTATTACTAGTCTTGATGGATCATCTATCCTAAGTTTCCCATGTTTCCCACTTCACTGTACATCTCCTGGTCTAGCTGGATTTATGTGGTAGAATTGGGGTCATGATAGTGGGTGGGAGGCAGCATGGGAACTAGAGGAAGGTTGCATTTTTCATAGCATATTTCATTTCTTACCTGGCTCATCTCCTTGTAACTCCTCTGCAAAAGTATGTCACCTCACCTATTGATGGGCTTTGGGTCCCCAATCTGTACTCCCCCTCATTAATAATAATATAATTTTAGCTCATTGATACCTGACACCGGATCCCTTCAATACCTCATGATCACACAGGCTGGTGTGCTTCTTCCGTGTCGGCTTTATTGCTTCTGAGCTGAATGGCCACTCTTTACTCAAGACTTTAAGTTCCCAGACGCTATATCTTTTGGTAGCCGGGCACCATCAGCTTTCTTCACCACATTTGCTTATGCACACATTTGTCCTCAGGGATCATATCAGGAAAGTGAACATGCAAAGTTGTGCTTTTGAGTTCTTGAAGCCTGATGTCTCATCCCTTTGACACCTCATGATTCCACATGCTAGTGTGCTTCTTCCATGTGGGCTTTGCTGTTTCTGAGCTAGATGGCTGCTTGTTTACTTTCAAGCCTTTAAGACCTCAGATGCTCCATCTTTTGATAGCCGGGCACCATCAGCTTCTTCACCACCTTTGCTTATGCACACATTTGTCTTCAGTGATCATGTCGGAAAGGTGAGCATCTTGGAATGCCAATTTAACAGAAAAAAGTGTTCTTGAACTGCCTCCCCCCTTTTTAATGAATCATTTTATTGGGTACTTATACACATCCCCTCATGATCCATACATACACCAATTGTATGCAGGCCTCATTTCCACACTTGTTGCCATCATTACTCTCAAAACTTCCTCCCTCCACTTAGGCCCCCAGTTCCAGCTCCCCATATTTCCCTTCCCTCCATGAACCTTCAATAATTTACAAATTGTTATTGCCTTTTCATATCATACACTGTCCGATATGTCCCTTCACTTACTTGCCTGTTGGCCGTGCCCCAGAGAGGAGGTTATATGTAGATCCCTGAAATTGGAATCATAGTCTATTCTTAATCTGGAAGCTCTATTGAAATTTTTTTACTGTTGGTGATTCTGCTGGTATTTGAAATGCCAGTGACAATGCTTCCAGGATCACAGCAAAATGGAAGGCACCATATAATGACAAGCTGGTGGTCGTTGCCATTAACTTATTATATATTCTTCCTTTCTTTGTTTTTTAGTCTATTTTTCTTTATGTCTGAAGTGCATTTCTTGTAAGCAGTGTTAGTCTTGTTTTAGTATCCAGTCTGCTCCTCTGTGTTTCTTAACTGGTGTGTTTAATTCACTAATATTCAATGTTGTTATTAATATGTGTTAGTATGTTGCTGTCATTTTGATATGTGCATCTTATACCATTACTGATTTCCTTATATTTATATGATTTCTGTCCTACTTGAGTACTATTTTAAGTGTAATAATTTCTGGGCGGGGCTATGTCATATGCTGATCTAAAGTTTGTCTGATCTTGTTGGTGCTTATCTGCTCAAAATACTCTTCTTAGTGTTTTTTTTTTCAATACTACTTAGTTTTTACATGTTCTTTTAATTTATCCTAGTCTAGAAATACTCTTGTTTTTCCCAGTGATTTGAGGGATAGTTTTAGTGAGTATAATTGTGGTTGGCAAATGTTTTTTCTTTCATGGTTATATATGCCATTGCATTATCTTATTGCCTGCATAATTTCTGTTCAAAATCCAAAGTTATTTGATTGACTTTCCCTTGTTGATGATTATTCTTTGTGCTACAATTGTTCACAAGATTCTCTCCCTGTCTTTAATCTTAGAAAGCTTTACTACAGTATGTTGCAATTTTTTGTGGTGGGAAGGAGAAGTCTATCCTATATTGTGTTCTCTAAGCTTTTGGCAGTATTTTCTCCTCTTTATACTGTGATGTTGTGTTGTTGTTTGTTTCTTCATGTTCTGGAAGTTGTTCCACATGATAGTGCACCAAAAAAATCCTAGCCTTAGAAGTAAAAACACTCCAATGCTTTCTGAAGACTTCTCTTTTCTTTTTTATTTATTTTTCATCTCATACATTGCCAGCAAAGAGAGAAACACTTTCCCTAGACCTAGTGCTTGCAAATTTAGACTTCTACCCTCCTTAAATGTGAAAATATAAATTTGTGTTTATTAAAGTTTAGAGTATTTCTGTAACAGTAATAGCAGATAACTAAGACACAGGATAAGGGTATGTACAAGTTGAATTTTACTAGATAAAGTTTATTTGTTTTTCACAAATTTTATGTTTCAGTGTTACATTTTCTCTGAATCTTTCTTAATAGTTGATAGTGTCAGAATGAAATATTTGCCAATCTGGTGGGTGTCAAATGGTATAACTTTGAGTGAATTGTACCTTTCTCTTCTCAGCAAGGTATGGCATGGCAACCATGCTATTGGTCATCTAAATTTTTGCCTATGTTTGACTCTTTTTGTCCCTTACATTTTCTCAGGACAAATGACAAATGAAATTCAAATCCATTGTCTTTTAGTTTCCACTGTTACTTTTAAGCAACTAACCTTCAGTTTAAATGAGCTATCTGTATATGATTTATCCTATCTGAGTTATTTTGAAAGCTTTTTCCTTCTTTGTGATATTATTCACATTCATGCTGATGTGTCTACAAATAAGCTTATGCACAGTATTTTAAATTTATTGTGATTTTTTTAATTTGTCTTTATAATCTCAAGTTGGTGTGGGCATTCAGAATTGTATTAAATGAAAGCAAAATGACTGTGCCTTATCTTCATGCTGAACAAGTGATAAATATATTCCTGGTGAAGGAACATGGATGGCTATGGAAAAGGAAGTTTCTTTTTCTTGTTGTTATGGACAACATATAGAGAGTCATTTAATTATTAGCTGACAATATTGCAGGTAGTTGGGGGGAATGAGTGTATTGTTTCTAAAGAGAGATCTGTGCAGTGTAATACAGCAAACATTTATTCTAATGCCAGACTTTTTATACATGCCTCATCTAACTGCTACTTAGTGTAGCATAAAGCCATTACAAATTGGATCCCATTTGCATTAGAAATTGGCTTCCATGGCAACCATTTGGCCATATGCAATATAGAACTATCAATAGTTTCTTTACTCTATTTCTGAGACTTTTGGTAAGGAGACTATAAAATCATAAATAAGACAAAGATTTAGAAACTAAAAAAAATCATGTAAAGTAGATTCATATAAGTTCCTAATTTATCTGTAGGCTAATTATATAGAAATGTTCACTTGTTCTCACATAACATGGTGTCAAAAGCTGCTATCCTAGTGAAATTTGATCATGGATGTTTTTTCTAGAAAGGAAAGAACTTACATATCACATGGGAAGCTATATTCTCTTAAGTTGGTGAGTATCAGAACATATTGTACTTCTTTAAATATTTTAGTTAAAATTTTACCCAGAAAATTAAGTTCTCATTTAACACTTCTACAGACATTATTTCATGACATTGGTTAGCAATATTGCAATTTATCTGTGTTCTCATTAACTGCATTCCAGGTTTTTTGTGTTTTTTAAGCGTTTTAAAAATCATTTTATTGGGGGCTCATACAACTCTTATCACAGTCTATATATCTATCCATTGCTGTAAGCACATTTGTACATATGGTGCCATCATCGTTTTCGAAGCATTTTTTTCCTCCTTGAGCCCTTGCTATCAGCTCCTCATTTTCCCCCTTCCTCCCCTTCCCTCCCTCATAAATCCTTGATAATTTACAGATTATTATTATTATTTTCATGTCTTGAACTATCCCATGTCTTTCCCCATGCCTTGATTGTTGCCCATCCCTCTGGGGGGAGGGTTATAAGTAGGTCATTGTGATTGGTTCCCTCTTCCCCCGCCCCACACACACCTCTCCCTTTTTCTTCTGGTATGGCTGCTCCCAATATTGGTCCCAAGGAGTCGATCTGTCCTCTATCCCCTGTGTTTCAACTCCTTATATGTACCCATGTATATTCTCTGGTCTAGCCAGATTTTTAAGGTAGAATTAGGGTCATGAAAGTGTGTGGGTGGGGGAGACATTAAGGCACCAGAGGAAAGCTGTGTTTCATTGGTGCTGCACTGCACCCTGACTGGTCCATCTTCTCCTCATAACCCTTCTGTAAGGCAATGTCCAATTGCTTACAGATTGGCTTTGAGCCTCCACTCTGTACACCCCAGCCCCTCATTAACATTGTGATTGTTTGCTCTGGTTCTTTGATGCCTGATATCTGTCCTCATGATCAGTTG
Organism: Nesogale talazaci; assembly: GCA_004026705.1. Lineage (NCBI taxonomy): Eukaryota > Metazoa > Chordata > Mammalia > Afrosoricida > Tenrecidae > Nesogale > Nesogale talazaci. The sequence goes on from PVJH01026789.1 coordinate 5,707, forward strand.
TTTTGTTTTAATTTATCTAGCTTCCTTTCCCCTCCTAGTCTTGTCATCTTTGTTCTTGGCTAAATGTTGATCATTTGATCTATAATTGATTGTTTAAGACAGAATATTCCTAACACACAATATTGCTTATTTCATAAGCCAATTATTTGGCTGAAAAATACCTATGAGTATGACTTCATTTTAAAGTGAAAATGGATTCTTACTTAGTGCAATGATTATGAGGACTCCTCTTGGCTTTCTAAATCCAGTAGCCCTCCTCATTTTTAAGAATTTGAGTTTTGTTTTACATTTTTCTCCCAATATCCTTAGGACCTTTTGCTGTGTCTCTGGCCAGAAAAGTGAGCAGCAGTAGCTGGGCACCCTCTAATTCTTGCCTGAAGCTAGAAGAAGTCATGGTTAGCACAGATGTGGACGAATTTCTTTGAGCCTTTGATTGGCTTCATTTTCTTTTGCTATAGACAGGAAGAGACCACTGCTTATATATTAGATGATCACTCACATGTTCTTAAGACCCGAGTCTATTCATCAAACTAGGATGTAGAACATTATCTTTATCCCGTGATTCTATTATGTAAGACCCTTTAACCCACTATAGCAATCACAGAAATTGGTTGGTATTTTCAAATTCTTGATGACTCAAGGGGAGAATGTTCTGTTGTTTTTAATATCAAGTTATACTCTCTGACCAGTAAGTCTGTGCTTTTATATTATTTTGAGTTTTATTCTACATTTTCTTAGACACCATCGAGGACTTTCTAATATAATCCCTCACTTAACAATTGATAGTGGTAATCAGAAACCATGTAGTTCCTCTACTTTAAGCTCCTGAAGACTGATAGTCATGTGGTACATATGACCCCTGGAATAATTGTTTTCATGTATCTTCTCTTTTCTTAACTCTTCTTTCCACCAGCCAGAAGGAAATTAATAGTTGCACCTTACCTGGACATTCATAATTTTTTTCGAGGTTGTCAAGAATTTTATTTTATGTGGATCCACCACTACTGCCCATGGAAGAAGAATTTAAGAAACAAAATAACATAATACATTGTACAAACCTTCAAAAACCCTCCTTCAAATGTTAAAATGTAAAGATATGGGCTGAGGCCTGGTGGCGTAGTGGTTGTGTGCGGGACTGCGGCCCACTGGGATGGAGGTTCAATTCCAGCAGTGGGGCTGGGCCTCTTACTACTCACCGGAGAGCAGTGATGCCCCCCCCCAAAAAAAAAAACAAAGAAAAAAAATAAAAAGTAAAGATATGACTTTAAGGATTAAGGTGCATCTAACCCAGAGTCTGGTATTTCCTTTTCTTTTTTAAATAAATCATTTTATTGGGGACTTTTACAATGCTTATCACAATCCACACTTGTATATATTGTATCAAGCACCTTTGTACACCTGTTGTCATCATCATTTTCAAAGCATTTGCTTTCTACTTGAGGTCTTGAAATCAGTTCCACATTTTCCCCTCTCTCCCCACTTCCTTCTCCATCATGAATCCTTAGTAATTCATAAATTATTATTATTCTGTCATATCTTACACTGCCTTACATCTCCCTTTGCCCACTTCTCCATTGTCCATCATAAAGGTTTAAGACCAAAGCAGGATCGAGAACACTGAGACCCCAACACCAAAGTGTCTGGCTATGTTTTAAAAGTCTGCAACTCTCTTCCCTGGATATGCCATACTATATTTATGGAAATATTGCTAGCAAAGCAAATACTTATATACACATATACAACATCTTCTGCCAAACCTACACATGCTCAAGGACATACCCACATCCATATAGTCCCACATTCTCACCCATTCAGCCTGCATTAACATCTCTACATGTCTATCCATCTATTAACTATTAGATAATCATTATTACAAGAATGTTTTCATAATGATATTTATCTATTTATTTATTTATCTAGAGAGGTGATTAATCATAATTAAGCTGGCAGCGTTCAAGAAGCTGGAGGAGACAGCGGAGAGACTACACAGCTTTGCCCTGATGAAGACAGACCTCTGAAGCTGGGGTGGCCACATGGAGACCTCTGCCAGTGATGTGTTGCTTCTGCTGTTGATGAACCTTGAGCGCTGGAAGTGAGGAGCCACGTGGAGACCCCTGCCAGCGCCGAGATTCTGCACCCGTTGACCTGTGACTTCATGAGTCAGAAGGAGACTTTATAGACTGATTTCGGGCCCGTGGGTTAATATCGGACTTATGACTTATGACTTATGACTCTTGTTGCTAGATGCCCTTCAGTCGGTTCTGAACCATGTTCTGACTCATAATGACCCTACATCCAACACAGCTCAACACTGCCCAGCCCTATGCTATCCTCACAATTGTTCTTAAGTTTGGGATCATTGTTGCAGGCAGTGTGACTAGGCTTCCTGTCAAGGATCTTCTTCTTTTCCACTGTCCCTAAACATTGCCAAACGTGAATGTCCTTTTCAAGAATTATCTGTTGATAACATGCATGAAGTATGTAAGAAAAGGTATGCCACTCTCACTTCTAAGAAGTATTCTGGTTGTACTTCTTTCAAGAGAGATTAGTTTGCTTTTATAGTAGTCTATGGCACTTTTTTCTTTTTTTTCTTTAGGAGTCTCTCCTTTCAAGTCTTTCTAAAAAACTGTTATTGACGTATAATTTGTGGACCATACAATTCAATGTTTTAAATATATTTAAAATAGTTGCACAGTCATGTCCAAAATTAATTTTATTCATTCTTGCATACATTATTATTAACTCCCCATTTCCCCCAACCTCTCCTGCCATGGTTGCTATCTCTATAGATTTATCTATTCTGGATTTTATATTAAGAAAAGTATATAAAGATAAATGTCACCAGCATTAATAAAATAAAATGAAAGAAAATATCAACCCCAAAGAGAGCAGAAAATTATAAACAGTAAGAAAAGTTAACAATGGGTCAAAAGGACAAGTAAATTGCAAAAATGTTAAATTTTACCCTAACAGTATCTCTGGTCATCTAGTTTTTAATGTCCTTTGTCTGAGGACAAGTATATTCATGTTCCTGATCAATGATCTCAGGGAGTTCAATGATCTCAGGGAGTTTACCCATATGGGGACTCTAGAAAGGGATTTTGAGCTTTCACTCTCATCCATTGTCTTCTGCAAACCAGGCATTAAAAAATTAAACTCCATTGCAATTCTTTCATTTGGTTATGAATTTTTATTACTTACAGTTTTTTAATTGCATGGTTTGGTTTGCTCCATGTATATGAACTTTGCTGGTACCTCATTTTGATGGAGAACTGCTTTTTTAAGACAAGTCTTTGAGACTTTAAATTCTATTCTTTATGATAGCTGGATGCCATCTCATTTCTTCATCATACTTTGTGATAGTACCTATATCTTCAATAATCATTTCATAAGGACTAGTACTGAGAAGGATCAAACTATAAGAACTAATTTTTCTTAGATTAAGGTTTGCAATTAAGTTCAAGTTCAAACTCCATTCAAATATCTAAGGTTTATAGATTTATATAATGCTTGCCCACTTCAGAAGCAACATTATCACCTTCCTGCAAAATAATATAGGTAATCTGCAGAGGACATTTTGTATTTCAAATGATAGTGTTATATACTTAGTGATATAGAATTTTATAGATAAGTGGTAAAAGAAACTGTAGGGAATCTTATCAGACTCAAATAAATAGAACGTTTACTTATATGGATTAATAACTTAAGTTACATAACACTGCTTAAGGAGGCAAAGCACACATTTTGATAATGCTCATTCACTAGGCAAAATGTGCCTTCAGATTAAGATATATTGAAAAAGACAGAGAAAACATGCATATTTGAAAATATGTATAGCAAATGTATATGGTCTTAAATTGTTAATTATTGAATAGCCTTTAAAGGAAGTGATTTGAACTTAAATCCAATAATTTCCAAGTCTTCAATATTAACGTAGAAGTCATTCACTTTTCATCCTAGAGTGTCTTAACCATAGCTCCAAAGTAGTTCTTTAGTTCTTTTTATCTGACACGTGTGCTTAAAGTAAAGTCTTGCTCATTTAGAAGGGTTTCTAAATCAGATCCTTCTGATATTGCCCATGATAAGAGTGAAGTTTTGAAACAGCAAAGTCTAAAGTCTATGCTATGTACTTTATAGCACCCGCCCTGGTTCCTCAAGGGTAGAATGGAAATTTGGTTGGAAAATGCATAACTAGCAATGTACTACAGAGTGAATTTTCCCATTGAGGGTATATTCTTGAAATATAAGCACTTTGCCCAGGGGCAAATTGCCCCTTCCTAGTGTACCCACCAACAGAATTGAAACCACCTTCTCTGAGACAGAAATTTCCATCCTATACTCTTGCTCTAAATTCTCATTGAAGTTCCTTGAAAACCACTCTCAGATTGTCTATTAAATTGGAATGATCTTAGGACAATGCTATTTGGTTTTCTTCCAGTATCCACTAAATAAAAAACTGATTCCAGCTGACATGAGACCTTCTCTTGAAGAGACATTTGAGGTGTACAAATGAGCATTAGACAGGAAATACCACAATATTGCTTGTGAGACAAGATTAAATTATTAAATGACCTTAGAACAGATGTCAGGCTTGGTATTCGTATTTATCTTTAGAGTAGTGGTTTCTTATAATATTTTTCCTCTTGAGATTGACTAGTTCTGCTCAGCCTAGTGTTCTCCAGATGCATCATTCTGTGAGATACTTTGTGGTTCATCAATATTTTTGTGATGTGTGTGTGCATCAAAGTTTTTATCCATTATTCTATTGATCGGCTTTTGGGTTGTATCCAAATTCTTGCTATTGTAGACTGCTATGATGAATATAGGTGTGTTTAGGCACATATTTGTTATGTCTCTTCCTTCTTTAGGGTATTTCTAAGCATTGCTATGTTCCAGTTTTTTTTTGAGGTACTGGCATAATGCTTTCCACAGCAACAGTATATATTTCAGACATACCAAAAATGAATGAGTTTCATTCTCTCCATATCCTCTCCAGCATTTGTTGTTTTGGGTTTTGTTTTTCATAAACGGGCCATCATGATGACTAATGATTGTGAACATTTTTCATGCATTTGTTATTCATTTGAATGCCATTTTAGTGAACTCTTTGTTTATGTATTTTGCACACATTTAAATTGAAATACTTATTTTTTCTTATCAAGGTATTACCATTTTCTATAGCTTTTAATGATTAGTTCCTTGCTCCTTGCATCATTGCTTGAGTTTTTATTTTCCAATTCTGTAGGCTCTCTTTTTACCCTTTTGATGAAGTCTTTTGATACATACAATTATCTTATTTTTACTAGGCCCCGCTCATCTATTTTGTCTTCTTCTGTAGGGGCTTCTTTTGCTATGCTACATTTTATGTTATGTCCTGTAAGGGGGCCCTTACATTTCCCTATTTTGTAATGCTGCTCTTTCTAACTATGAAACTTACAATTATGATTTTGAAGCATCCTGAATTTGTTTATGTACATGGCTTGAGGCATCGTTCCACTTTCATTGTTATGCAGATGGAGAACCAATTTTGTCAAATCATTTGTTAAAGAGACAACATCTTTCCTATTTAATGCTTTTGGCCCTTTGTCAAAGAGCAGTACTTGTAGTAGTATAAAGTAATGTCTGTTCTAATGGCAGGTCTCTGCAGTGCTTGGATTTAGTGAATGCAGAAAACTGGTTCACTGCCCTGATGACTCTTTTAATTATAAAAATCTGAATTACTGGGGGATGTGCCCCGGTGGTGTAGTGGTTGTGTGTGGGACTGCGGCTCACAGGGTTGACGGTTCAAATCCAGCGGCAACTCTCCAGGAGCAAGGCTGGGCCTCCTACTCCCACCTGGGGGCAGTGAGGCCCACAAAAAATCTAAAATAATGAAAGCTTATTTAATATTTTGTACTGTTTATACATAAAAATGAACAATAAAGGAAGTACACAGTACTATTTTACAATAAATAACATTAAAATATTAATGAAAATTATTAAATATCTTCTGAAAAAAGTAAAATTGATTTTTATGATTGTTATATATTGCTTATTTGGTGTTCCCACTTGCAATATTCTTTGCTTTTGTCCAAGTATCATCAGTTATATGACTTATCCTTAATTATCTTTTCACTATAGGATTAGGATCCTATTCCTTTAGAGGCTGACCAAATAGATAGTAGTTATTGTGTTTGATATATTAGAAACAATTAAGTGTTGTGGTAGTTACATAATCTCTTTCCAATTTGAGAGGATTAAGGGTGAGGGATAGAGTCTAGCCTGTCAATAACATTGTAACTTGATGATCTCATTTGGAGGTGGTAAGGAGATAAATAACTTGCTGGAGGTGGGACACACACTCACTCCCTTCCAGACAAACTTAATAACAAGCCACATGGAGACAGAGCCTCAGAGCTGGAGAGGCCACGTCGAGACCCCTGTCAGTGTTGAGATATTTCCACTGCCACTGGATTCACAAGATTTCCCACCCACTGGCTTGTGATTGTCTTGCATTTGGTGTCATTGCATATGTTTTGTGAGTCTAAAGAGGACTTTCTATATTGGTATTGAACATATGAGCTACTAAAGGATTTAAGGAATTAATCTGGGTTTGGCTGGGTTGTTTTCCCCATATTCAATTGTTCTGTTATAAAATGCTCTTTCTTATATACATATGAATGGCTATGAATTTGTTTCTTTAATCTACCCAGAATAACATAGGTGAATTCCTGAATATGCTATATTGATCTTTGAAAAACACCATCTTTCAGATTTTACTGAACTTACAGCAATTGTTCTGAAAATATTTTCCCCTCTTTGAACACTTTCAGAAATTGCATAATTCAATCAAAGTATCCCTTGGAATTTTTTTTTTGTTGTCCCACTCTTGAGGGTAACACAAAGCTGAAGCATTTGATAAGTGTATCATTATCTGGTTGTTTTGTACTTTTTCTCTTAATGTTATTTTTGTTTGCTGAAGTAACAAGCACAGGGGAATAAAAATGTAGTATTTCATCAGAAATATAAGTTTTGTGAAGTGCATAAATAAATACCACAATTATAGTTCAGTCTAATTTCTTGTATTTATGAATGGAATTAAAATTACTGTGGGTGCTTAGATTATGTAGATGAACATTTAAAAAAAGAGTAAGGAATGTTAATTTGTGATTTCTTTATTGGGCAGTGGCCCAACCACCCAACTTAAAAAGAAACCTGACTACAAGTTCCATTTTCACAATTGGTTCACCGAACTCAACAGAAAAATAGGTATCAGTTCTGCCGAACCAGTACAAATCACTGAATTTCATCTCTGGGTATCTCTCTCTCATTAATATATATGTATATGTGTATAAATATATTTACTTGTATAAATATATATTTGTAATGTATCTGTAAATATATTTTCATAAATATATTAGGATGTTTTAACTACTCTGGATATGTCTAGCTTTTGAATTTGAATAGTGTGAGGTCTCCTACTTTGTTCTTTTTCTTAATTAGTTTTTGCTTATCCTGGGCCTCTTCTCTATACGAAGTTGGTAAATAGTTGTTCCATTTCTTTTTCTAAAAGTATATCTCACTCAATGTTCAGAGATAAAAGTTTTAATTCTTCTTTCCATTATTTTCTGTAGATAAGCTTTTCTTCATATTGAAATCTGATGGCAATTTATTTCTGGCATTTTTTCATCTACTTTGAGAATAAGATGAAGAATGCCATCATAACACATCATACTGCAGCATAAAGGTTATTCTGTTCATTAATTCTGGCTTGCTTCCAAAATATACCCAATAATCTAGTTTTATTACTATCCTGCATGTTGGGAGCCAAGAATTGAATGTAACTACAGGTACACATTATCAGCAAGATTACAGTCAAAAAATTCTGAAAATTGAACCTGGTGGACATGGTGAAACCAGTGAAGCCACAGCCTTGTCACCCTTTCCAGTGTTTCTAATTCTTAAATAATAAGATTGGAATTTGGATTAGAATTGCATTGTATCTATAGATGGCATTGTGTAGTGTTGAGACTTTCATGATATTAAGCCTTCTTGTCCATGAACAAGCGAAATTATATCACTTATGAAAGTCTCTTTTGGTTTCTTATAATAATATTCTGTATTTTCTATGTACAGATCTTTTTTTTGTTTTGTTTTGTTTTTGGTTGTTTGTTTTTGTGGCCCTCACTGCCCTCTGGTGGTCGTGGGAGTCACCCAGTGCCGCTCCTGAGAGCCACCACTGGATTTGAACCGCCAAGCCCGCGGGCCACAGTCCCACACTCAACCACTTTTGCCAACTGGGGCTCATCCCTATGTACAGATCTTTTGTTTCTCTGGTTAATTTGTTCCTATATGTTCTATGTTTTCTGTGGCTATTGGAAATTGTATTGTTTTTAATGTCTTTTTCAGAGCTTTCTTACTTAGTATACAGGAATTTGACTGATATTTACTTATTAATCATAACATGTCGTGTTGAAGAATCTTTCTATTTTTCAATAATCTCATACCCAAGCATTTGGGATTTTCAACAAATCATATCATCCACAAATAGGAAGAGTCCTACATCCTCTTTGCCCAACTGTATTCCTTTGATTTTATTTGCTTTCTAATGGTTCTGGTTAAGATGACTAAGACAATGTTGAATAAGAGTAGTGGTAGGGGCCATCCTTGTCAGGTTCCTGTTAGTATGGAAACTGGTTTCAGTTTCTCCCTTGTTAAGCAAGATATTGGCCATCAGAGTTTTATATGTGCCTTTTATTATGTTGAGAAGAGCCTCCTTTATCCCTATTTTAGTGAGTATGTTTAATCAGGAATTTGTGTTGGAGATTGTTGATTGCCTTTTCTTTTTTCTTTGATAAGATAACTTCGCTCTTATTTTTGTCTTATGTGCTCATTGCATTGTCTTTTTCTAATATTGAATGATCCTCGTGTTCCTGGTAAGAATCCTACTTGATCCTGGTGTAATTTTTTGGGTGGTGGTGAGGATATTTTTATTCTATTGGCCAGGATTTTCTTGAAATTTTTGCCTTTATGTCAATAAGTTCTATAAACGTAGTTTTCTATCCCTGTGGCATCTTCACCTTCTTTTCATATCAGGGTTATGTTCATCACATAAAGTGCATTCAGGAATATGTTGTTTCCCGATTATCTGTATTTTCTTGCAAAAGTATACTGAACTTGATTATTGTAATCTATGGTCTTTCATTGAGAGCACAGATGTTTAATATGGTTTTGTCTACTTGTTCTATTGTACCTTTAGTCATTTTGTAGTTTCATTTCTTTGTCTTACATGATTTTTTGAGTATTGAGCTTTATTTTTTCAGAGGATAATAAATAAATATTCTTTATTTTTATTAATACAAATGTAGTCAATTTTGTCATCTGGAGAGGTCCATGTATATAGTTGTCATTTATGTTGTTACAAAAGTATTTTGTTATAAACAAATCATTGGTCTCGGAAAATTCTATCATGAGGCCTCCAGCTTTGTTTCTGTTGCCAAGAACATACTTTACAAGTACCGCTCCTTCCTTTCTGTTTCCAACTTTTGCCCTCCAATAATTGGCCATGCACCTTGATCGCATGTTTGGTCCATTTCCAATGGAAGACATTGGTAGAATTCTTCAATTTCTTCAGCACAAATCATTGTGGTTGGTGCATAAATTTTAATTATAGTTGCATTGATTGTATTTTCTTGAAGGCAGATAGTATAAATCTATCAAACAGCCTTATACTTTAAGATTGATTTTTGAAACGTTCCTATTGACAATGTAGCCAGGCTATTCCTCTTAATTTAATCATAAGCATTTCATATCTGTTAAATAAATAGAAGGAATGAGATTTAAGAGTGAATTTTTATCTTTGGTGTGTTATAGAAAATACATAATAAAAATTACTCTAAAGAGAAAAGGAACTGAAATTGGTATCAAGATGCTGGAGTTTAGCATGACATAAAAGAGAAAGAGGGGCTGAGCCCTGGTGGCTTAGTGGTAGTTTGCGGGACTGCATCCCACAGTGTTGACAGTTCAAATCCAATAGCAAGGCTGGGCTTGCTACTCCCACCAGGGCAGTGAAGCCACAAAAAGACCCCCAGAAAAACAAAAAAAAAGAAAGAGGGTCAGGGATGCACATCACTACAGGGATGCCTATGTAACAGATGTGTGATTTACATACTTATTTTGGGGGGGGGCATCACTGCCCTCTGGTGGTCATGGGAGCTAGCCAGCACAGGTTCTGAGAGCTGCCGCTGGATTTGAACCACCAAGCCTGCAGGCTTGGACTCAGCCACTTATATCACCAGGGTTCAGCCATGATTTATATTTTTATGTAAATCTAAACAACAGTGTTTCACCACATGTGGAACAATAAGAAAAGAGAAAATGTCTAAAGCACAAGCTACCATTAGGAAAAGAAAGGCTAAATAGAGGTCATGGAGAAACCTGTTTGGGATCATTAATCTGGAGGGATTTTCAATCATTAAATTGATTGCTCCATGAGACAATGAATCCTCAGAAAGTACTTCAATGTTATCTGGTATGCCCTCTTGTGAGAAATAGTGCAGATCAGTGTCCTAAATTTGTTGGAGAATACAACAAGATGAGTTTTCTTGTATATCCAGTGCTTTAAAGCATGAAGTTTTATCCTTGAGATATTGATTATCTAAAAGAAAAAATGAAGCAAAATATAAAGAATCATGTGTTGAATAACTAAAGAAAGGCTTGAGGGTGGATGAAATATTCGATACATAGGAAAAGCCAGTGTTTTAAAATTGAACTGCCATGGCAAAGGATGTGGGAAGGTACAATTTCTAGAATAGTAGTATATATTTGTTGAAGCACAAAGTCTGAAGTTACTATGAGCTAAATTTAAGATAAACTAAGTTTTAACAATGAGAGTGACAGCTTTACTGAAGGATCAATAAAATCATCTCATCCCTAAGCACTCATTTATATACATAAATTGAATTTCAAAACCTTAACTCACTTGCCTTATGCTACATTGATATGAGATGGCTGAGAATGCCTTTGAACCCAGATTCTCCTCTGAATCTGGAGGGAACAGTGCTTTGTCCTTTGGCTAGCCGGGCAGGACCACCACATCCCATGGGAAACAGGCTGATGTCTCCTACTGGGAGTTGATTGAAGTAACTTCTGGCCTGTCTCTCTGCCTGGGATAAAACTGACGTTTGGCCTCCTGTCACCCAGCAAAGCTGCAGAAAGCAGCCACCTGGGAAACTTATCAGCTTCTTTAGGTTCCCAGACTTATCCCCCCATGAATAACTTTGCTGAAGTGTTAATGCTCCTTTTAATACTCTTAAAGAACTGTAAAGTGTTCTGTGTAAATATGTCACATGTTGCAGGCTGTGTGGGGTGAAATAGTCTCAGCCTGCCACCAATAAACCTCTGGGTCCTGGAGTGTCTACACTTCATGGACTCCTGTGCCCACACTTTTGACTATCACTTTGTATATAAGTTTTCTTCTTGCAGATCATACCCTCTTAAACCTGTTCAATTTGTAAAATAAGAAACGGTCTCTACATTATCTTACATAAGACCAATGATTTTGTATTATTTTACATGACATTTTGTGTTCACTACACCTAAAGGTAGCTTTTTGGATAGCTGTGAGTGCCAAGGGAAGCCTTTTCAATCTGCCTTTTACCTAACTCATACTGGGGAGTCATTTAAAGATTTTGAGTAAGAAGTGCATACAGTTAGAGCTGACCTGCAGAAATATTAATCATTGTATGGTTGAATGCACAAATAAAGGATACCAGTGGAGAAACTGAAATTGGAAAAGGGAACTGTATGCAGAATGACTTGCTAACCAATGTTCATCTTTTTAGAATTATACAATAGGCAAAATAAAATGTGGGACTAGACATCACAAGAGGTTTTAAGTTCTGAGAAAAAGATCTGGAAATCGTCCACATAAACTGATCCAAATTCAAGCCACAAGAGTAAATAGCCTTTTTTAAAAAGCTTGATAAATGGAAAAGGCAGATCACAGAAACTTTAAGGAACATTCACATTTCTGTTTCAGAATGATGGAAGGAACCCAGTGAAGGAAATAGAGAAAAAGTGGTGAAGAGAATAGAAGGTTTATAACTTGTCACACAAAGACAACTTTGAAGAAATATGTACTTGTAGAATAGTGTTCTATGGTATAAATAGAGGAAGATGGATGTTAGCTACAGACAGTGGATATGACATTCACAAACTTCTTTAAGTAACCTTTTTTGTGGGTTCAGAGAGTAGAGCTCTAATCCAGTCAGGTGGAGACAACTTTCCTTCCTTTCTGCTTCAATGGAACTTGATATTGTTCATGTAGAGAATTGTTCAGCTGCTATCAGAACCATGAGCGCCCTCAGTGACTTCAAAAGTTGCATAGAGAACTGTCATATATGAAGCATAGCAGCAAACCGCTACATGAGACAAAGAATACTGTGTTTCATTTTATGATATTGACTATGCCAGTAGAAATGCAATTGAATTAAATACTTTTGTGATGTACTCTGACTTTCCGAATTGCATTTCATTGGCAACTAAAATACTCTTCACTCAATAACTTGAATTGTCAGGGTATATATAGAATTCAGAATCATGAATGATCTATTTTGATATTTCCCTATTTTGCCCCCACACTGCCATTTCTTTTTTGTTATTTTCATGTTATTTTTAATAAAAATATGAGAACAAAACTGGCACTTCACTGTAACCCACAGCAAGATAGGTTTATAAATCATTTAATGTGATCATGATTAATTATATTATTTTAGTAGCATTAAACTTTCTCTTACCTTCAATTGATACTTTTCTAAACTTATGGGAATTTAGCTGTGTTAAAGATGTATAATTCGAGACTCTGGGAAGATGGCTGCCAGATAGGAAGCCCATGCCCGGAACTCATGGAGAACGGTGAGTGGGGGTGACACGGGGAAGGGTAGGGCTCTCAAATTGATTTTGTGACACCAGGAAAGCTCGGAGCCCTCCTCTGAACCAGGAGCAGCCGGGATGCGCATGCCCTCACTTCCCACGGACATGGGCACAGACGCCGCCTGCACAGACACGGCCGGTTCTTTGTGCTGGCGTGATCCAGGGTGCCTCTCTGCGACCCTGAGATCTGGGACCCACAGTTAATCAGTGCCCGCACGTAATCGCGGAGCAGTGCCCCCCACCTCAAGATGCACAGGGGACACTCCACACAGACTCACACCTCTCTCGCTCCCCAACCCCAGGGAATACTGTGTCCCCAGCACAACAGAGTGCCAGCCCCTCCTCTACCCCGGAAACCCGCGCCCAGGTGCACCTTTAGGGCGCCACCACTGCTCAGGATAAGATCAAGCCATCCCCTAAACCCAAGCTTGCCCACCTGGGCCACACTTTCTAACAGGAGCAGAAGGAACACCCGCACCCCCCACAGTCACTGGCGCTCCTCACAGACACTGCCTGTTCAGGGCTCCTGCCCCAAAACCCAGGACAGAGAGGCCCGCTTTACATTGTCTACTGGGTAAACAGCCAGCCCGTCCTCCCCACCCCAGAGTACTAGAGGATTTTTTCCCACCTATCTGTAGCAAGTGCCCCTAGCCAGGAACAAACCACCCAACTCCCACCCCATCCCCTAAACCCACTCCCCTGCTCAGCCAACACACTCCATCAGATCTGCAAGGCCTAGCTGCAAACAGTTCATGAGGAAAGCTATAATATAAGACCAGCTTCCTAAAGAGAGACCCCAGGGCCACAAATCACCAAGGAAAATGCCACCTAATACGAATAAATCAAACAAAAAACAGCTAGCACCTTTCACAGTATCAAGAAAAGAGAAACTGGATGCGATGCAAGAAGATCAGCAGGACCTAACAGCAGTCATAGAAAATGTGGAGATCGATCAACCACAGAAAGAAATCTTCAAGATGTTACAACATGTATACAGCTCTTGAGGGACGCATTAAAGAAGAAAGAAGAATTGATACAGGAGATAAAGGCCAAGCACCAAAGGGAAATCCAAGAAATAAAGAGTGAGCTAACAAAAACTAAGAGTAAGCTCTCAGATTTCGGCCAGAGAATGGAGGAGGCAGAAAACAGGACAAGTGACCTAGAGGAATCACAAGTAGAAATTAATAAGAGGGAGAAAAAATCTAACAAGTCTATGAGAGAAGCAGAAGAAAATATTAGATGCCTGGTTGATACTATGAAAAGAAACAACATTAGGATTATCAGTTTGCCGGAGGATGAGGCATCAAGAAAACCAACATCCAAAATAGTGAGGGAATGCTTAGAGTAAAACTTCCCTAGCTTAATGAATGAAAGCCATATAACCATACAGGAGGCGGAAAGGACACCAGCTAGAATAAACCCCAAGAAAAAAGCACCAAGACATATAGTTGTTAAGCTATGCAATTATGAAGAAAAAGAAAAAAATTATGAGAGCAGCTAGGGAAAAAAGGGCAATCACACATAAAGGCAAACAGAGAAGAATATGCTCGGACCTATCAATGGAAACAATGAAGAAGAGGAGAGAGTGGAGCAGCATATTCCGAAAATTGCAGGAACATGATGCAAACCCACGAATACTCTATCCAGCCAAATTATCTATCAAAATTGATGGAGAAGTAAGAGTCGTTCCAGACAAGGAAAATCTCAGAGAATATGCCAAAAGGAACCCAGCCCTACAAAAGATTCTCACCGACCCACTGGGAGAATAACAACAACAACGACCTAATACACGCAGAATGAATCTACCCAGAAATAGTCAAAGGGATAACAGCCCCCAAGATAACACTGGCTCGAGAGATGGAAGAAAGGCAAGAATGAACCACACACATATATTGACACAACCTATGGAAATAGAAAAAAATCCAATCCAAGAGCGATAAAATGACAACACAGAGTGCACAGATAGATGTAATAACCCTAAATATTAATGGATTGAACTCAGGCCTTAAGAGACAGAAATTAATAGACTGGCTTAGAAAATACACCCCCTCAATCTGCTGCCTACAGGAGACACATCTTAAGATCACAGAAAAACATATAGTGAGAATCAAAGGCTGGAGAAAAATATAACAAGCAAACAGCAATTCCAAAAAAGCTGGAGTAGCAATCCTAATATCAGATAAAATTGACCTCAAAGTGCAAGCCATAATAAGAGACAAAGAAGCACACTATATAATGCTTAAGGGAAGGGTAGAAAATGATCCAATAAGCATCTTAAATATATATTCCCCAAATGAGAGACCACCAGAATATGTAAACCAGACACTTCATATATTGAAAAAAGAAATTACAGCCTCAACAATTATAGTGGGTGACTTCAACACACCACTCTCTGAGAAGGACAGATCACAGGGAAAGAAACTCAACAAGGATGCGAGAGATCTAAATACTACAATTAGACAGTTTGACTTGGTAGATATGTACAGGGTCTTTCATCCAAAGGAAAAGCATTTCACATTCTTCTCAGCCCCACATGGAAGTTTTTCGAAGATAGACCACGTACTGGGACATAAGGAGAATCTACATAAATTTAAGCATATTGATATCATACAGAACTCACTCTCAGACCACTCTGCCATAAGGTTGGAAATCAACAAAAGGAAGGTAAGGAGTACTAGAGAAAATAGTTGGAGAATGAATATTGCAAAAGGAATGTGTGCTGGCCCAGATCAGAGAGGAAATTTAAAAATTTCTAGAGACCAATGAGAATGAAAGCACGACATACCAAAACTTATAGGACACAGCAAAGGCAGTCTTAAGAGAACGCTTCACTGCAATACAGGCACACCTGAAAAAGGAAGAGTGTCTCATAACTGATACGATGACACAGAATTTACAACATCTAGAGCAGAGTCAGCAGGATAATCCCACTAATAGCAAAAGAAAAGAAATAATAAAAATCAGGGCTGAGATTCAGGAGAGGGAAAATAAGAAAGCAATGGAAAAAATTAACACTGCTAAACGTTGGTTTTTTGAAAGAATTAACCAAATTGATAAACCATTGGCAGACTTAACCAAAGAAAGGAGAGAGAAAATTGCAATAGCAAGAATAAGGGATGATAGAGGGGATATCACAACTGATCCTAATGAAATGAAAAGAATAGTCACTCAGTACTACAAAGATCTTTACTCCAATGAACTCAACTACTTGGAAGACATGGACAAGTTCTTGGAAAAGCAATCTCTTCCTAGATTGTCTCCAATGGACATCAAGAATCTTAACAAACCCATTATAATAGAAGAAAAAGATAAGGTTATCCAGGGACTACCAACAAAGAAATCACCTGGACCAGATGGCTACACAGGAGAATTCTACCAAGCATTCAGAGAAGAATTGACACCAACCCTACACAAGCTCTTCCAAAGCATAGAAAAAGATGGCAAACTCCCAAACTCCTTCTATGAAGCCAGTATAACACTGATACCCAAACCAGGCAAGGATTCCACAAGAATTGAGAATTACAGACCAATATCCATAATGAATATTGATGGAAAAATCCTTAATAAAATACTGACCAATAGAATACAAAAGTATATAAAACAAATAATTCACCCTGACCAAGTGGGGTTCATCCCTGGAATGCAGGAGTAGTTCAACATACAAAAGACAATTGGTATCATTCACCATATTGACAGGGAAAAAGTATAAGAATAATATGGTCATATCCATAGATGCCGAAAAAGCATTTGACAATATTCAACACCAATTCGTGTTTAAGACACTGAAGAAGATGGAAATAGAAGGAAAATTCCTCAAGAAAAGAGACGCTATATATGAAAAACCAACATCCAATGTGATAGTCAATGGAGAAAAGAAAACACAATCCCACTGAAAAAGGGGACCAAACAAGGATGTCCATTGTCCCCTCTGTTGTTCAATATCGTACTGGAGGTTTTAGCTAACAGCAGAAGGCAAAGAAAAGACATAGAAAGTATACGACTGGGGAAGGAAGCGGTGAAATTATCATTATTTGCAGATGATATGATTATATATATGGGAAACCCCTAAATCTCCACCAAGGGATTACTGGAAACAATATAGGAGTATGTCAGAGTGGCAGGGTACAATCAGAAGTCAATTGGTCTGCTGTACACATCAGATAAGACCACAGAAGAGGAGATAAAAAAGAGGTACCCTTCACAATAGCCATGCATAAATTGAAACATCTAGGGATATACCTGACAAAAAGAACAAAAGAGCTATATGAGGAAAACTACAGAACACTATTACAAGAAAGCAAGAATGACTTCAAGAAATGGAAAAATATCCCATGCTCGTGGATTGGAAGACTCAATGTAGTCAAGATGACAGTCCTACCCAAGGCACTATATAAGTTTAATGCAATACCAATACAAGTACCATGCTCCTTCTTCAAAGAATTGGAAAAAATGATTTCTAACTTCATATGGAGAGGGAAGAAGACCAGAATTAGTAGAGAACTCCTCAAGAAGGAATACATCATGGGAGGGCTTGCCTTACCTGACTTTCGCACATACTATCTAGCCACAGTGATCAAAACAGCATGGTATTGGCATAATGACAGATAATCAGAACAATGGAAAAGAACTGAAAATCCAGAAATAAAAACACAAGCATACAGACAACTTATCTTTGATAAGGGCCCCAAAAGTATCAAATGGGAAATAGATGCTCTTTTCAACAAGTGGTGCTGGAAAAAATGGATATCTACCTGTAGAAAAATGAAGCAAGATCCTTACCACACTCCATGCACTAGAATAAATTCCAGGTGGATTACAGACCTTGAAGTAAAACCCCAAACTATTAGGGCCATCAATGAGGGAATTGGGCACAATCTGAGAACACTGGCACAAGGACGACATAGGCTAACAGAAATAGGGAAAGACACAAACACAGAGGAGGCTCAAATAGACAAATGGGATATATTAAAGATCAAACACCTGTGCACATCGAAAGAATTCACCAAGAGAGTAATAAGAGAGCAGACAGACTGGGAAAAAGTCTTTGACAATGACAAATCAGATAAAGGTCTTGTTACTAAAATCTACAATACCCGGATAGCTTCCAAAAACAGCAAAACTAAATTCCCACTGAGGAGATGGGCAAAGGAATTAAACAGAAGTTTCACAGAGGCAGAAATCAGAGAGGCCAATACATATATGAGAAAATGCTCCTGATCATTAGCCATAAGAGAAATGCAAATCAAAACAACAATGAGATACCACCTAACACCCTCAAGGCTAGCCCAATTCAAAAAGTCAGAAAGTAACAAATGCTGGAGAGGCTGTGGGGGATAGGATCGCTTATCCACTGCTGGTGAACCTGCAGGTATGTACAGCCACTATGGAGATCAATTTGGAGATACCTAAAACAGATGGAAATTGAACTACACATGACCCAGCAATTCCCCTGCTGGGCATATACCCAGAAGAGACAAGCAACAATCCAGGACCGGAGATCTGTTCTCCAATGTTCATCGCAGCACAGTTCACAATTGAAAGGAGTTGGAAGCAGTCCATATTCCCATCAACTGATGAATGGATTAAAAACTGTGGTGCATTCATACAATGGAGTACTATGCATCGCTGAAAAGTGGTGATGAACGCATGAAGCACGTCACCGCATGGGAAGGATTCGAGGAAATTATGCTAAGTGAAGTTAGCCAAGCACAAAAGGACATGTACAATATGAATCTGCTGAGGTAACCATATTAATAATTTTAAAATTGGAAAGTGGCATCGGGAAAAACTACTCTATAGAGAACATCCTGGGAGAAGGCCCAAGTAATATGGCAGGGGCCAGATCAAATCTAAGGTTATATATGGTAGCCATCAAGTGGGGAGGGAAGGCAGATGGCAATGTATAGAAAGGGAAGGGGGCACTAAACAATCAAAGGGGAGGGTATTGTTTATATCTCCACAGGGAAAGAGGGACCAAACTTAAACCCGGAGACCCAGCATGTGAATGCAGCACAACAGAATGGAGTGGAGAACCAGTGGAGGGACCTGAGAACACAACCCCAACCCCAACTATAGGGGCAGCCACCTCTCTACCAGAGGAAGTTACCTTGGAGGCCAGCACTGAAGCTGAAGCTTGGGGAGTGAGATAAGCCTGACGAGAGCACATGAGAACAAATGAAAGGGAGGAAAAGAGAATGACGTGTATCCTGGCCCACTGAGCCTTCAGGGCAATAATCCCACTCAGAAGAGCTACTGCACAAAGAGGACTGCACGGTCAGCCCCATTAAGAAATACGGCTACCCTCGCATACCCAAGGCCTATTGGGGCCAGGAAGAAGGAGCAGGATCAAGATTATACCCTGTTGGACACAACCACAACAATGCAAAGCACTAAGAGTGTGCAACAGAGTGTAGAGGCACAGATGGAGTGACAAGGATATACTTTGTGGCCAGGGTATTGGCACTCCAACCGACTCAACCAGGGGTCACTCTAGGAGGTCAACTACAGACCTTAAACTTTATACACGTTCTTATATTGCTATTATTATTATTATTCTGCTACATATTGTATAGTACATTGAGGGGGTTTCTTGCTGTTGTTATCATTGTTTTATTTGCTTAAGTTGCTCCATTTTAGGAGACCTTTCTTATACATATTGCTAGCTCTACAGGTCTATCTAGACAAGATATACTGGTCAAAGAGGTTGGAGGCGAAAATGACAAGTCTGAAGGCACCAGGGGACATTGAAGAGGGGGAGGAGGGGGAAAGGTGGTGATGTCGACCAGCCCAGGAAAAAGGGAATAGCAATTGATACAAATGCAGGGACAAGGTGGGTGAGAGAAGGCTAACAGGGATTGATTAAGACTAATGTAACAGAGAGAAAATACTGAAACCCAAATGGAGGGTGAGCATGATAGTGGGGCAAGAGGGAAGCAAATGGAAATAGAGGAAGGAACTGGGGGGTAATGAACATTTATAGAGGATCAAATACAGGTATGTACATAGGGGCATATATTTATAAGTGAGGATGGGGAAAGAGATTAATGTGTATACTTATAGGGTTAGTAGTAGGACAGCAGATGGGCATTGGACCTCCACTCAAGTATATTCTCGGTTCAAGAACACTTTGTTCTATTAAATTGGCATTCCAAGATGCTCACCTTTCCGACATGATCACTGAAGACAAATGTGTGCATAAGCAAAGGTGGTGAAGAAGCTGATGGCGCCCGGGTATCAAAAGATGGAACGTCTGGGGACTTAAAGGCTTAAAAGTAAACAAGTAGCCAGTCATCTAGCTCAGAAGCAACAAATCCCACATGGAAGAAGCACACTAGCATGTGGAATCATGCAGTGTCAAAGGGATGAGATATCAGACTTCAAGAACTCAAAGGCACAACTTTGCATGCTCACTTTCCTGATAAGATTCCTGGGGACAGATGTGTGCATAGGCAAATGTGGTGAAGAAAACTGATGGTGCCCGGCTACCAAAAGATATAGCTTCTGGGGACTTAAAGGCTTGAGTAAACAAGTGACCTTTCAGCTTAGAAGCAATAAAGGCCATACGGAAGAAGCACACCAGCCTGTGTGATCATGAGGTGGTGAAGGGATCCTGTGTCAGGCATCAATGAGCTAAAATTATATTATTATTAATGAGGGGGAGTACATATTGGGGACCCAAAGCCCATCGATAGGTGAGGTGACATCCTTTTGCAGAGGGGTTACAGGGAGGAGATGAATCATTTAAGATACAGGGTAGCGGCTATGAAATATGCAACCTTCCTCTAGTTCCCATGCTGCGTCCCACCCACTATCATGACCCCAATTCACCACATAAATCCAGCTAGACCAGGAGATGTACAGTGAAGTTGGCAACATGGGAAACTTATGATACATGATCCATCAAGACTAGTAATAGGAGTGGTAATACCAGGAGGGTGGAGGGATGGAGGAAAAGAAAGGGAAAACCAACTTCAGGGATCTACACATAGCCTCCTTTCTGGGGCACGGACAACAGGGAAGTAAGTGTTGGAACACATTGTACAGTGTACAGGATGAAAAAATAATTTGTAAATTACTAAGGGTTCAAGGGGAAGGGGGGAGGAAGGGTAATATAGGGAGCTGATAATGGGGACCTGGAGGGAGGGAGAATGTTTTGAGAGTGATGATGGCAATGTGTGTGTTAAAGTGGCCGGCATACAACTGATGTTAGGGATTGTGATGGAAGTTGTATGGGCCCCCCAATAAAATGATTCATTAAAAAAATGGGGGGAGGGGAAAGGGAAGTTTTTTTTTTAAGAGGAGCTTGTACCAAGTGTTCAAGTGGAAAATGTTGGGAAGTGTATGTGGAAACATGTGTGCAAATGTGCTTGATACAAATGATGTACTGAATGTTGTAGAAGTTGTAAGAGCCCCCAATAAAATAATAAAAAAAGAGTCTATTGTAGTCTATTAACTAGGACTATGAACAGAAATTAAAGCTTCAGAAATGATAACTTTAAACAAAGCATATGTCTAAGCATTAATCACTGCATTGCAAATAAAAATAATATAATGGCATAAATACATTCATGTAAAAATTAATAAAATTGTGAATTTCATCTTCACCTTAAAATAGACCATAATAAAATGGGCACATGAAGCACAGTACATTAAAGATTGGATATTTTGTGACTAGATAAGAATATGATATTAGGGGAAACAGAAAAAGGAAAGAAATGCCATTCTAAAAACTACTTCATGTCTTTTTATGTCTGACTGCTTGAGGTTTCAACGCCATCATGCCAGCACCAATGCTGTACTTTGCATGCCTTGCGTTGTTTTCTTGAAGTATTTTTCCTCTCATACAGGCCATGCCTTAGAAGTCTCTGTTTAGGTTCATTTTTCTTTGTATAATTCCAAGAGTCATAAATCATGCTGAAGCCAGTCGTCTTGCCACCACCAAAATGGGTTCTAAATCCAAATCCAAATATGATATCTGATGTGGTCTTATACATTTTGGCTAGTTTCTCATGAAATTCTGTCTTAGGCACTGTTGCTTTCCCAGGGACATCAATGACCATTTGTTTTCACTGTAGTAGTCGGTTGGTCATGAATTTCCTGGTTTGGATGGTTCCTGTGTCATTCATTTCCTTTGAGACATCTCTAAGGAGAAGCCACATGGACCCACCCTGATGCAGCCCCAGGTGCTGAGAAGCCATGCAGAGACCCCTGTCAGCGCTTAGATGTTTTCATTGCCACTGGATCCAAAGACTTTGTACCCTCTGGCCTGTGATCTTCTACAATAGGCATCATTACATGTGTTTCATGAGTCTGAAGAGGACTTCATAGATTCCTGTCAGACATATGGGTTAAAATTGGACATGTGGATTTGATCTGAACAGGACTGGGCCATTTTTTTCAATGTTTGTTTCCTCTTGTATATAAACCTCCCCCTTATTTACATGAGTGTTTATGAATTTGTTTCTCTGTCTCCCCAGACTAACGCAGAGGGGGTAAAAGCAGACTTAGGCAGACCCCACTGCTCTCTTGTTCAGTTGGGCACTGCAAGCAGAGTCACTCTCTCGGGCATATGTGTGGTTTGTAAGGAACAATGGGCCATCACTAGCGTCAGATATCCATGATTCTATTTGGATTCCCTACTCTTGTTTCCTACTCTTGGCTCTGCATATAGGTTCTGGACTTCTGTTCCAGTATTCTTTCCACACTATTCTTGGAACTTGCCCTCATAAAAGTTACTTGGATTTCCAAAAGTGTTTCTGTTAGGAAGCTAGAGGCAGAAACTAAGGATTGAACCTCTAAATCAGCGGTTCTCAATCTTCCTATAATATAGTTCCTCATGTTGTGGTGATCCTCACCCCCGACTTGAACCACAGAATTATTTTCATTACTACTTCATAACTGCAAGTTAGCTACTGTTATGAATCGGGTGACCCCTGTCCTTTGACCCCCAAACTGGTGGTGACCCAAAGGTTGAGAACTGCTGCTGTATGTGCCAAG
>PVJH01026790.1:0-29572 GCA_004026705.1 Nesogale talazaci
CATTGCACTTGATCAAACTCCATGAGGCATTCTACACCCTCCTTGTCATTGATTTTACATCTCTTGTTGTTTCTATGTCCCTGGGTTTGTTAGTTCTCCCCCTCATTTTCCCCACCTCTGCCTCTCCCAGTCCCCCTGGAGCTGTCAGCCCTGTAGTTTTCACCTTGGATTGGCTTATCCTGCCTATCTTATATGGAAAGACATGAGAAGAAGGAGGAGGAAGAGGAGGAAATGGAGAAGTAGAAAAGCCTATAAATGTTTCCAAGTCTGTCTGCTTACCCATATGAATGCTTTCCCATTAGATTTGATGAGGTGCCATGCCCTGAACCCCAAATGCAAAGTCTATTTTTGGTCTGGGCAGACCCACCACTCTCCCCAGGCCGTATCTTCAATGTTATCCTCTGTAGTGCATTCTTCTAGGGAGGGGCTAGCCCAGACAACCTGTTAATTTGCTGCTTCATTCCCCAAGGCTTGGTATGCCAGATTGAGGTCTGCTCTCTCTCTCCTTTTCTGTGTAGATATAAACAATGCCCTCCCTATGTGTGGATTAGTTCACCCACTATCCACGTGGGTGAACAAATCCAAGTGGATAGTTTTTTTCTTTCCCCCTCCATTTTAGTTGGCTACCACATGCATTCCTGGCTTGGGTTTGATTCCTTCTAGACCACCTGGAGCTGGCCACAGGAATTTATCCATTCAGTCACTTCTCCCCTAGGTCCCTTATGCTTTTTGTGTGTGTGGGCATCAGTACCCTCTGGTGGGAGTGGGAGGCCCAGCCTTGCTCCCGGAGAGCTGCAGCTGGATTTGAACCGCCAACCCAGTGGACTGCAGTCCCACATTCAACTACTACGCCACCGGGGCTCAGCCCTCCCCTTGTGCTTTTTAAGCTTACCTCAGTGGACTCAAGTTGTACTTGTGTTCATTACTGCTTTGGGAGGATATGTAGTTCCCTTTGTGTTAGTCAGGGTAGACTAGACAACCAAATCCAGACACACATATGTGTATAGCCTATCCCTCCTCCTGCTCTCTTCATGGGGATCACCAAATGGGACTGAGGTGAGCATGCGACCATGAAAAGTGTCTGACTTCATTATTTCAATCTCTCTTCTACCGCTCGTATTTCCTACGATTTTACTATCAATCTTTACTTATCGCTGTACAATTATATCTACTGAATGCATGATGATGTGTTGGGGGCTGTTCCCCTGACAGTGATTAATCACGTAAACAGTATGTAATTATATATTTTGAAATATTTCTATTTAAAAATTACTGAAATTTTGTCATGAAGTATGGTGTATGGGTGACAGTCTTCACACCGGGTATTCAAAATTGGGTGTATCTGCATGTGGGTGGACCTGTATGGAGTCAAAGGAGCAGTGTTTCAGTTCCTATGACCATTGGAAATACATGTTTCACAATTGTCTTAGGTGACCCCCATGAAAGAGTTGTTTGACCCACAAAGGGGTCGAGACCCACAGGTTGAGAACTGCTGCCCTAGGTCATCTCTTAATATTATCATGTCCTGTGATTTAAGTAAATGGTATACAGTAGCATCCCAATCCTGATAATGACATCTAATGACCCAGACCCCTCAGGGATGAAGGTCTGGCCACCTCACCATGCAAAGAACTATGGTCTGCTGAAATGCTGGCAGATGGCAAAGGAAATATATAACGGGTAGTGGAAGAAGGTGATTATTAGTGTTTGTTCTTTGTATGTGCTTATTAAATATCCTTCCATTGTTCATGTATAACATTACCAGATACAAATAGGTTCAGTGTGTTTTCATGTATATGTATGCTAGCTATATGATGTTGGGTATAATTTCATTAATATCTTGAAATTATATATGACTAAAGAATTGTGTGCTGTGCCAAGCTGGCAAAGAGTGTATTGTGATAGCTAGGTTTATTATGCCAAGTAGTCCTTGGTACAATACTTTGCTTGGTCAGCATCCCTCTCTCTTCATCCCTGGTGATCAGACCATCATGTTGCTGCTTAAGTTTATCTTTTGCCTCGATCATATGCTACACCACCTGTCAGCTGAGTAAACCAGTTGATCATGTCACTAAAGCATGAGGTTCCTTCCAGACCTGCTTTGCTGGGCTGATGGTCCAAACATTGCTGGGGTTCGAGATACCATCAGGCCTGCTTTGTTTAAGTTCCTGGTGCTTCTGACTGTTGGAGCCCCACTCTGAAGTCTGCTTCCTGTAGGCTGACTCTGCCTTTCTTGCCTGAGGGAAGATTCTGCTTTTCCATGAAAGTTTGTTGAACTGAGCCCTCTGTACTGTTGTGTGGACTAATTAGCTATTATATTCCTTCTCACTGTGTGCGTGTATATATAAAATCCTAAGTGTCCTGGTTTTGTTTCTCTAGAGAACCCTGCCTAACACAAAGGACAACATATTCATCATTCCAAAGAACATCTCAAGATCTACCTTGAAATACAATGCTATGATAGATTAATATCCAAATACTTAAAAAGCAGTGAGGATCATAGTCCTTGAAAGGGGTAAACAGGGTGGACTCCAAACCCTATGCTTATAATGCCAAGCAATTCAAGTAAATATGTGAAATATATTTGACCAATGAAAATGAAAATTGAGAAAGATTATAAATAGATCATTCCAAATGATTTGTCGGTATAAATGAATTATACAATTAAAAAACCAAAAACTGGACTAAGCCCGGTGGCGTAGTGGTTGTGTGCGGGACTGCGACCCACTGGGATGGAGGTTCAATTCCAGCAGTGGCTCAACAGGAGCAAAGGCTGGGCCTCCTATTCCCACCACCAGAGGGCAGTGATGCCAAAAAACAAAACAAAATAAAAATAAAAACAAAAAACAAAAAACCGGGCTGAGCCCCGGTAGCGTAGTGGTTGTGCGCGAAACTGCGGCCCACTGGGATGGAGGTTCAATTCCAGCTCCACGGAGCAAAGGCTGGGCCTCCTACTCCCACCACCTGAGGGCAGTGATGCCTAAAAAAAATAAAATAAAACAAAATAAACCATCCATATACTTACAAGAAATATAACAATTATTCCAATTTATGCACCAACCACTAATGTGTCAAAGATGAAGAAATTTAAGAATTTTCCCAACTTCTATAATTTGAAATAGATCAAAAGTTCAATCATGATGCATTGAAAGTTACTGAGGTTTGGAATTCAAAACCTGGAAATGAAGAAGAAATTCTTGGAAAATATTGCATTGATGATAGAAAAGATGCCCAAGATTATATGATAAAATATTTCAGGACCGGGGCTGAGTCCCGGTGGCCTAAGTGGTTGAATGCGAGACTGCAGCCCCCGGGCTTGGCAGTTCAAAACCAGCGGCGGCTCTCAGGAGCAGCGCTGGGTAGCACCCACGACCACCAGAAGGCAGTGATGCCCCCCCCAAACAAACAAACAAACAAACCAACAAACAAACAAAAATATTTCAGGACCAATAGTTATTCATTGCAAATACCATTTTTCAACATTAGCAGAGATCTTTCTGCATATAATACACAAAAACCGAATGGGGTTGAGCCCTGGTGGCCTAGTGGTTGTGTGTGGGACTGAGGCCCACAGGGTTGACAGTTCAAATTGAGCAGCAGCTCTCCAGGAGCAAGGCAGGGCTTCCTACTCCCACCAGGGCAGTGATACCACACGCACACACACACACACACACACAAATTGAATGGGCTCTATTTGTGAAGCGATCATAGAGAGGCTCAGGATCATTCACCAGTCCCAGGCTAGGGACCAGCTGCAGAACTATCAGTTGCTCATGTACAAGTTCAAAGAGGAGCTGAATAAATTAAAATAAGTTCATGAGGTGAAGTATGACCATAACTGTATCCTACCTGAATTTTGAGACTATTTCAGTAATAAGTTTGATGCATTTAAAATTAATGACCAAAGACCAGATAAGTTATGAACATGCAGAATAGATGAAGGTTAATACATGAAGAAACCCAAAATCCATTAAAAATACAGTAAATCAAGGTCAAAATGGGTGTCAGAAGAGACTGTGAAATTCGTTCTTTGATGTAGAGTAGCAATAATGAAGTAGGGAAGAAATGATGAAGTGAAATAGATAAATAGATTTCAAAGCATCACTTGAGATGACCAAATACTAATACTAATAATAAAGTTTATAAGTACCTGGAGTTAGAAAACCAAAAAGGAAAAAAAAATGATTAGCATTTTTCAAGCTGAAAGAACTGAAGAAAAATTCAAGCCTTGATTTTCAACATTGAAGAATTATACAGAAGTATTGAATGAACGGAAGCCCTAGAAGATGACGGAAGGGATACACAGTCACTCTACCAAAAAAAAAAAAAATGGTTAAGTGTCCTCATTTCAAGAAGTAGCATGCCATCAAGAACAAAAGACCTTGAAGGAAGAGGTTCAGGTTGCACTGAAGACACTGGGGAAAAAAATAAAGCACCAGGAATGAATATAATATTATGGAAGTGAAAAAAATATTATTGAAGTGTTTCAACAGAAGGAAGCACTTTCAGCCTAGAAGACAGTGACCTGGCCAACTGACTAGAAGAGATAAAAATGTAGGTATTACCAAACAACATTAATATCACGTGATTGAACTTTTGCTGAAGGAGTTTTTTTGCTGAAGGACTTACCAAAAATTTAAGCCAGGTCCAGAAGAGGACCTGGAAAAAGGGATATCATTGCTTTGCCAAAGATGACTAGAAAGAGGTTTACCTGCCCTTCATACCCGTGCAAAGGCATTTGGCTATGTGGATCATAAAAAAATTGTGCATAACATGCAAAAATGGGAATTGTGCTTATGTGGAGCCTATACATAGACGAAGAGGCAGTCATTGAATAAGGGAATACTGCAGAGTTCAAAATCAAGAGAAGTGTGTATCAAGATTGTATTTTTTCATATTGATTCAGTCTGTAAACTCAGCAAATAAAATGGACTACATGAAGAACATGACCTCAGGATTGGACAAAGGCTCGTTTACAACCTGAGGATGACATTACTTTCTGAAAGTGAGCAGGTCTTCAGGCACTTACTGATGAAAATCAAGAGCGTAGCCTTCAGTATGGATTGCAAATCAATGTACAGAAGACAAAGCCCCTCCCAACTTGACCAATGATAATGCTTGACCAATATAATGCTGGATAGAGAAAAGAATGACGTTGCCAACGACTTCATTTGCCTAGAATCCACAATCGATATTCATAAAAGCAGCAGTTAGGAAACCAAATGATGTATTGAAATGGGAATCTGCTGCATAAGACTGCTTTAAAAATGTTAAAAAAAAAAAGCAATTTTGTGGATTATGGTGGACTTGACTCTAAAAGTGCTATTCTCAGTGGCCTCACATGCACCTGAAAGCCAGACAAGCCAAAAAGGAAGACCAAAGAAAAACAAAGGGCTTTGATGCCTTTGAATTAAAGTATTAGCAAAGAATTTTGAGTATACAATATACAGATAAAATGACAAATCTGACCTGGAAGAAGTACAGCCGGATGGTGATTTGGAATTATGTACAGTGGGTTTAGTTTTGGTTTGAATTGACAGAATTTCTACTTTCTGCACAGTTAATTTCCACTTTATAACATTCTATTGTTGGTTTTGACTCATAACCTTATGCCAGTCTACGGTATCCTCACAACCTTAGATATGTTTGAACCCATTTTGAACCCATTGTTGCAGCCCTGTGTCAATCATCTTTTTGTAGGTTGTGGCAGTGGCAGTTACGTAATCCACTAGCTTTTCATCTTTTAAACTTTCTATTAAGCAAAATCCCACCACCCTCATTCATTTCCAGTCTTGTTCGGCAACACTGTAACTCAAAGGCTTCAAGGCATTGATTCTTCCTTCCTCACTGTCCAGATTTCACATATATATGAGACAATTAAAATATCATGGATTGGGTCAGGCCCACTTTAGTCCTCAGAAGTGGCTATCTTTGCTCTTTAACACTTTAAAATCCTTGACAATTTAAATCTTCTCCATTTAGCATAATGTTGTTTCTTGGTCCTGTTGTGAGGGTTTTTTAAAAAAAATTAATTTGTAACCATACTGAAGCCTTTGATTTTCATCAGAGTACTCCAAGACCTGCACACTTTCAGCAAGCAAGGTTGTGTCGCTTGCATATTGCAGTTTGTTAATGAACCTTTCTCCAATCCTGATGTGGAGTTCTTTATATAGCTTCTTGGATTATTTGCTGACCATGCTGACTGAGTAAGTATAGTAAAAGCATATAATCTGGACACACTCCTTTCCTGATTTTAAACCACAAAATACTCCCTTGTTCTGTTCCAACAACTGACTCTTGGTCCACGGATAGGTTCCATGTGAGTACATGGAAGTGTTCAGGGGGAAATTCCCATTCTTCACAAACAGTAGTTATCATTAAACTCTCCCATTACTGGGAACGTTAAGATCTCTTCAATCTGACCCATCAATTATAAAATAAGAAAATGAACTAAGTTGTTTATCATTGATTTTTCAACCAGTCCCAATTGTGTATTGGGCTACCCAGAGCTGCTAAGTGGAAGATTCTTAATTTCAATCCATCAATTGCTCCACAGAGAAAGATGTGACTATTCTTCTAGAGGAAAAACATCTGGAGTCATAAAAACACGGATCCAGTCTTTAAGACATACAATACTGTCTAGGATACACTACTTTTTTTTTTTTTTTTTTTTTAATCAGGGGAGAGCGCAAACGCAGTCTTCCGCTTCCACAAATTATGCAGTCAAGTTTCCCACATTTGGGGAAATCGCGGGGGTCAGCACATCCGAAGTGCCTCGCCCTGGGAAAACCACCTAAGTGATCATGGTATCTCCCCTGCCAGGTAAGTATAATACAACACTTCTTTAAGCCAAAATTCTGACATCTGTAAAATGGAGCTGACACTATTTACCTGAGTTGTTCTGTAAAATAATAATCCCTTGAGTACAGCTTGGCATCAAAGGAGCCTTGGTGGCATGGTGGGTATGAGTGGCTGCTAACCACGAGGGCAGTAGCTTGAAGCCCCTGGGGTAAGGAGGCAAAACGTTCGGTGTCATCCAAGATTTATAGCCTTCTAAACCCACAGAGGCTTCTAAGCCCCGGTCCTTTGGGGTGGAAATGAGTCAGACTAGACTCGCTGGCGGGCAATGCGTTAGGAGGGTGCCCAGCACAAGGTGCCAATCCCCGCAGTATGGTCGATTCTGATTGAAATCCCCCCTATCTTGGGTTGCGTTTCCCCTAAAGGAGCCCCGGTGAGACAGTGGCTTCAGAGTTGGACTATTAACCTAAAGGCTGGGGGTGTGAACCCGGCAGGGGAAACATCTATTTACAGTCTTCCTGGGAATTCTGTGAAGTAGTCCCACCCGTCTGTAAGGTGGTCGCCAGTTCCCAGTGGGCTTCGTTGGGTTTGCTTCCGCCTTAAAAAGAGCGGCGTGGACTGTGGCGCCTCCTGCATTTGCGGGGGGGGGGGGGGGGCTGGTCTGGTCCCAGGGGAGCCCACGCCGGCCATCCAAAGCTCGCCAGGGACCCGGCCGGCCGGCGCCCGGATCTCCGCTGGGCCTGACAACGGTTAACCCCACCCCTTTTCCTCGGGACGTCCGCCGCCCCGCGGCAGGCACCCGTTGATGACGCCACTTCCGCCGGAACGACACACACGCGCGCGCGCGCGCCCGCGCCATTGGCGCGAAAGTCGGATCGCTTCTCGGCCATTTCCGGGTCCCCTGCGTTCACCTTAGCCTGGGGGGCCGCCGGGTGGGGCGGCGCCGGGCCAGGCTGGCGCCCGACCCTCGCCGCTGCCCTGCCCGTCGCGAGCCGCCTCCCGCGCTGCTCCGAGACTCCCGGGCTCCACCCAGGTGAGGGAGGTGCGGGTTGCGACCCAGGGCCCCCCTTCTTCTGCCTTCTTCTGCCACCGGCGGTGCCAGGCCTTTCCCCGGGGATCAAGAAGGACCCAGGCCCTGGGGGAGGCTCGCGCGCGCGTTAACTGGCGTCGGTGTTGATATTGAAAACCCTTTTCCGAACATCCGCGAGCTCCGTGGGTGGCAGATGCCCGGGAGCAGATGGCTCTTCCGTTAAGCTCCGTGTAATGAAGTGTCCTTTTACTCTTGTGACCCGACAGCCCCCGTGGGGGGGGGCCTCCATGGCATTCCGTTTAGGGGCGTTGGTTTCTTTGGAGATTTGTGCCGTTTGATTCTTTTTCTTCGCTTTTGCCATATTCTAGCATTTCGTACAAACGTGCTGGACCAATTCCCAGGTACGGTCAAAATGTCCATCCTCAGACATTCTGCACAGAAAAATGAGTGCTATACAGCTTGAACTTCATTCGTAGTGTGTGCTGTTTTCTCGTTAATAATCCTTTTCTTTTGACAGTTCAGAAATGTCCGGAAATGCCAAAGAACCGTTCTTAGTCAAGTTTTTAAAGTCTTCAGACAAATCTGAATATTTTTTTAAAGCTCTTGAGGTAAGAATAGTTGGAAACCGGGCTTGATGCTGGAAATTCGCTTTTTTAAAAAATGCTTTAAAATTAGGTTCTTTATGTTTTCATAAAAAGTATTTTGCCTTGATAGGTACTTTGTCTTCGTATTAATTTCATCATTTTATATCTACATATTATTAAATGTTTTTTTGAGTTTATATAAATGTATCATTGTGTATCAGAGGAGCCCTGGAAACATGTAACATTTCTATTGGATGTGATTGTCCTGCTGTTCTTGGAAATTAAGCACTTTCGTTTGCTTAACTAGTGACCCCTGGTGGCATAGTGGTTACATGTTGGGCTGTGATCTAGGGGTTCAGCAGTTGGAAATCACCTTCAGGTGCACCCCAAAAGAAAGATGGGCCTTTCTATTCCTGTGAACACAAACAATCTAGGAAATTCACAGGGGCAGTTCTACCCTGTCCTGTAGGGTCACTATGGTTTTGACTCGATGGCAGTCCGTTTTGTTTAACTAATCCCAGAGGTTATTTATGTGTGTGAATAAATTGGAATCAGGCATGTATTGGTCGCACTTCAGCGTTTTTTGGTTAGTTATTAATAGCATGTGTCGTTATACACAATATAATATGGAGGGTCTAGAGGTGATGGAGGGAGCCCTGCTGGTGTGGTGGGTTTTGCCTTGTGCTGTGATAACTTCAAGGTCGGTAGTTGGAAAGCAGCTGTCATTCCAGACCTCACTCCTGTCTTGCCAGAGAATTTGGTAGAATTGCATATTCTTACCCCTGCCTTCAACATAACTGCAACGATGAACTGCACATTTAACAAGAACCCTAGTAGGGTGATTCTTGTGTACATCCAAACTGTCGAAGGAAGAACATAACAGATTTTGTACACTTACTACAAACTAAGTGTCCAGGACTTGATAGGTGCTGTTCTAGTTCTTGGGATACACCAGCTATTAGAGCAGCAATTCTCAGGTTATGGGTCCAACAACCCTTTCACTGGGTCATCTGATTCAAAACAGTAGCAAAATTGCAGGTATGAAGTAGCAACAGGAATAATTTTATGGTTGGGGGGGTCACCACAACATGAACTGTATTAATGGGTTGCAGCATTAGGACGGTTGAGAACCACTGTATTAGAGCATGAAGACCGCTCTCTCAAGCTTACATTCTAACAAGTGGAAATGGGCATCAGTAAGCATAACATGGATGTGGGGGAGCCTTCATGAGAAAAAAAATCACCCTTTCATTCCATTTTTCCACAAACTTTGAAGCTCCCTTGTAAATGTAGTATAATGAGTAAGTGTAGTGTGGCATCCATGTGTTATAATGGGGTTATCCATTGGACTGCTAACTAACTGCAAGTTCAACAGATCGAGTCTTCCAGCTGCTTTGAGAAAAATGAAACTGGGAGACCTGATAAAGGGTCGCTGTGGGTTGGAGTGGTCTTCGTGGCAGTGGGGTGTAGGACACTACAAGGCTGTGGGAGGAAAATGGGGGATGTTTGTTGCCAGGAGAAAGATTACCATTTTAAATAGCATGAAGTCGGGGTTGGCTTTATGGCCAAGATATTTGAGTGAACTTAAAAGAAATGGAAAGGCTGTGTCGATAATGTGGAGTAGAATGTTTCAGGCAGAGGGAACAGACCCATGTGAAGTTCTTGGATTGTTTGCCCAAGAAATAGCAAGAAAGTTTTATCTGTTTTAACGTGAACATTGACAATTAAAGGAGTACTTGAGAGACAATGTAAAATCACGTAGTGTCTTATAGGCTGTTGTAAGGACGGAGGTTTTTTTTTCTCTAAGTAGAGAAACATTCTAGGGGTTTGATCTAGAAGAATTTCTGGCCTGAACATGTTACAGGGGACAGAGACAAAAACTGTACCACAGGGCTTTAGAATGTCTATGTAAAAATGGAATGAAGAGATAAACAATACTTCCACAAACGTTATGTAGCCTCCTTGTTACCTTTCTTTACAAAATGAGCTCAAGAGATAAGAGAAGGATATTTTCGAAAGTGTCATCAGAAAGGGTTTGCCAAGGCCTTAATACACGTGAGGAAGAATTAAAAGAGTATTTCTGGCAGAAGGTAACAGGAGAGGGTCGTTAAATGAAATTGTACTTCGCTTATTAAGTCTCGGGCTTAGCCAGAGACCTGGAGTGACAGGAGTAAAGTAAGCAAAAGGGAAGAGGCAGGAGCCAGAGGGGACAGTCTCCTAGATTATGGTAAGAAATGGAGATTTGGGGGCTGAGCCCCGGTGGTGTAGTGGTTGAGTGTGGGACCGCGGCCCACTGGCTTGGCGGTTCAAATCCAACAGCAGCTCCCCAGGAGCAAGGCTGGGCCTCCCACTCCCACCAGAGGGCAGTGGTGCCACCCCCCACCCCCCAAAAAAAGAAAGAAATGGAGATTTTGTTCTTCCTGTAGCGGGAAGCTTTTAGAGAGTTTTGAGCCATGTGGTTTGATCTGATAAGTCAGATGACGTGTGAAGAGATTTTCGCTGCTCTGGTAGAGGATTGGTACAGAGCAGGGACCACTTGAGAGCTACTTCAGAGGTTGAACCAAGAAGATGGAAGTCGGGAACGCTGGGATGGTAACAGGGAAGTGCGACACAAAAGGCTGGATTTGGTGCGGATTGTGACAAGAGAGTTCAGAGTATTTAAATGCAGGCGACTAATTTCAAGTGCATTTTCATTTCATTTTTCCTTCTAGTCAATAAAAGAGTTCAAGTCAGAAGAATATCTTCAGATCATTACCGAAGAAGAGGCACTGAAGACAGAGAAAGATGATAAATCACTTTTTATCTGTGACCCTTTTAGTGGCACGGTGTTTGAGCACCTCAAAAAGGTTTGCTGACTTCTAGTGCTTGCCTTGTTTCTGCCCCCGTGGACATAGATTCCTTATTGACCATGAAATGTTATGCAGATCACACATGCAATGGCATCTTTGGGGGGGGGGGCTGAATATCATTTATAAAGACTAATTATGTGCAATAATTATATGTAGTTTTTTCCGTGGTTACAACTTTGCTTAATACATGTGGTCTTTTCCTAATTATTAGAGCCTACGACTCTTCCTTATAGTCTTATCTCATTAAACTTATGTTGGTCTTAGATATTAGCATTTTGAGTGTGCCTTGTAATGAAACGTCTTTGTGATGGACTTCTTCTGTGTTCAGATGGGAAATGAGAAATTATATAAGTATTAATAATGTACAATTGAGGGTTCTTATTTCTTTTTGTTGCTTCTAGAGTCTACTGACTCATTACTTTTTTGGTGTCTGGACAAGAGAGAAGCATTGAAATTAAAGTAAACTGGCTGGAATTCCATCCAGATTACAGAGACGTGGTTCTTGTTTAAAGGAGAAGAAAGCTTAGAAGAGTAGGTAGATGCAGCATCTCTGTAACTATGAAAGGCACGTGCCCACCTTTGCCAGAAATGTTGATTTATTTGCCATTTGGAAATCCACTGGTTGTCAGAGTCACCATAAAAATTTGTATTTTCTAAAATCAACAGCAAAAACAACTTAGTTTTTATGTCTTCACCCTAAAGATAGCAGCAATCATTCATGTACCCTGTAGATATTTACATTAGCCAGAGCAATCAGTGGTACCTTTGGCAGCTAGAGGCTCTTGACTTTTTAATCTGTCAGGTTTGCTAATGTTGAGAAAACTATACCATGTTTCTTCTCACCAATCAGAATAAAAAAAATTTGCCTGTAGTGTCTTTGGAGAAATCGGGGGTGGGGGGGGTGGGGTCTCTCTTGGGAAAACATTGAAGTGCAAGTGAAGTACTTAAGTTCCCTGTGACTCTTGGTTGTATTTGTAATCTAAAGATACAAACTGTGGTCACTAAGTCACAGATCAGGTTTGGTGTACCTCGGTGACCAGAAAATAAACCCTGGAAAACTGTGTTTGCTCTGGGGCTGTGGTTCTTTTTGTTTTTTTTTCTCCAAATTTTTTGGGGGTGGTGGTGGCGGCTGTGGTTCTTTGTAACCAGTCTGCACCTACTTACCTTGTGCTGGGAAAGGTAGAGGGTTGGGGCTGTCAGAGCCCAAGGACTGGATGGTCCCTCCGCGTGGAGGTAAAAAGGACATTTACCTGCGTCCTTCGGTGCTAGCTCCAGTGTGAAACAGTTGCGGATCAGTGCTGGTCTGGATGTCCACTGCCTTGGCTCTGGGGCCTCCAGTCAGCCAGTCAGTGAGACCCGTCTCATTTGACCAAAAGATGTGCAACCCCTCTGCAACCAAGGCCCTCCTACGTGCCCCAAGGTGTCAGTGTGAGCAGGAGCTTCAAATGGCCAGAAGGCAGTGGCCGGCCAGCCGGGCAGGATGTGCCCAGCCCTAGCATGCCAGCCCAGGTGTGCTAGCTTCTGTACCTTCTGTGCTGGGACTGGCCACTCTGAAAAGGGTTGCTTTCTCCTGCATTGGAGAAACTGATTTGCAAGCAGGCAAGGTGTCCTGCTTGGGGAGGGGGCTGTATCAAAGACTCCAGGGTAGACTAGTGGGGTGGTCACGCAAGGAGCCAAACCTCTGTGGCAGCATGCACTTAAAATTAAATGCACTGGACAGGAGAAATGGTGCGGGGTCTGGGGCCCAGCAACTTGACAAGAAATTGATAAAGTGTACTTTTGAAAATGATGTGGGTTTACCAAAAAGCCTGTGCCTCATTTGTGTGAAAATACAGTGATAACCATTTTGGAGGTGGGGGTTACATGTAGATGGTCCTATTCACACTTAAATGATGTTAAATACTTGATTTGCTGTGTGCTTCATTTCAAAAGCAAGTGTGAAATTTTCTAACTGCTACTGTCTTGGACTGTATTGCACATCTAAAAATGTGTGTTTCTGAGGTTTACATTTTGATGCAAGTATTGTATGAGACTGACTTTTGGAGCTTATTTCTTTTGATAACTTGCATTATTATTGTGTAAATTTCAATACATAATGTGTCTGAGAAATTATTCTTTTTGTACTTGTAGCAGCTTAGCAGTTTCTATGCAGTTGTCAGCTTTTACAAAGAATTGGCAAATATTGTAAAATTGAATTTTGTAGCCTTTTCCAACTTAACTTACTGAAACCTCCCCTCTCCCCTTTTTTTCTAATTGTAGCTTAGATGCAGAATTGTCGGTCCTGAAGTAGTTATCTATTGTTTACGTCACCAGCAATATGTTCCTAGAGCTGAGCTTCCAGTTTACAATATGGTTTTGTCTGATGTAACTGTATCTTGCACAAGCCTCGATAGAGATAAAAGGGTAAGTGGCTGAAAGGAATGACATGGTAAATGTATGATATTTCCATAGAGTTTTCTCACGTTGTCAAGAGATGCCTTGAGAGAACTTATGCTTTATATTCTTAACTTATAACAAGCTTTATACAACAGTAGCGTGTGTAGGGTTTTTAAAGATAAATGGAACACATTAAAATATAATGGAAAACTAAAGCTAATTGAGCTTTTTGTTTGGGTTTTGATTAAAAGGAGATTCATGCGTTTGTTCCTACACAGCTATTGAGCTTATTTTCACTGATACCTATGTTAAGATCACTTACATTTTTGTAAAATAAGTCTTTTTTCAAAAAAGGGGTCCTATGGGAGGCATATAAATATGTGCTATTTATAAATTTTTAAAATGTATATAGAATATAAAACTATTAATAGAAACAACATAATATAGTGAGTTGGGAGGGATAAATGTGTAATGGTAATGATTTTGAGACCTATTCATGATTCTCATCTTGTAAAAATCTAAGAAGTTGGCTAATTGCTTAATTTAACAATAGTAAGAAACCTAGGTGTATTTAAGCTAACAACAGAAAGTATTGGGTATATTGTATTTAATAAAAAAAAGATAGGGGGAACTGATCGCGGTGATCTACAAAAATCCCCTCCCAGGGTGATGAACACCAAAAATTATGTGAAGGAAGTCACCGGTCAGTGTAAGATAGGAGAAAAAGAATTAATTATCAAGGGTTCGTGCAGGAGAGAGGGTGAGGGGGGCGGTGGTAAGGTTGGAAAAATGAGAAGCTGATACCATTGGCTCAAGTAGAAAGAAAATGTTTTGATGATGGATGGCAACAAATGTGTTTGGCACAAAATGAATAGATGTATGGATTATGATAAGAGTTGTATGAGCCCCCAATAAAATAAGAAAAAAAAGAAAAATGTTGATTTCAGCATTAATAATATATTTTCGTGCTACAGGAAGAAGTTCACAGATATGTACAAATGATGGGTGGACGTGTATATAAAGATCTCCATATATCAGTGACTCACCTTATTGCTGGAGAAGTTGGTAGCAAAAAATACTTAGTTGCTGCAAACTTAAAGAAGCCTATTTTGCTTCCTTCTTGGATAACAACACTTTGGGAGAAGTCACAAGAGAGGTAGGAGCTGATTAGATATTTTCTATATTTGAAAATATTACACATTCAGTCACTTTTGCATGCTCTGAGTTTTTATAGCAGAAACTTTGTAGAAAGTTGCTTTCAGCAATGATTTGTAAAAATACCCTAGGAGATTAATGTGATGATGTTGCAACTCTTGTTTTGCATTATCCCTTAGTACAGAGTGTGTAGGTTAGCATAGAGAGTGAGCTACTATCGTGAGACTGTTTTCATAGCCTATGCCTCCTTGAAGGGAACACATGTAAAATTGAGCATAAGCATGTAAGTCTTCAACTGAGATTGTTGGGTCATTTTTACGATCGTGGCTGCAGGTAGTTATTAAGATAAAATACACAGTTAAGTGTGCCTGTCAATACATGGACAACGGGAAGTGAATGAACGTACCCACCTCATTGTGCAGATCGGGGTGGCATCCCTGCCCGTGTAGAACCCCTTCAGGAGAGAGTTAAGTTTCGCTGAAAAGTATTAGATCACCAGTCCTAAGTCCAGAACCACAATTTGAATTACAGAGGCATTTTTCTTGGCTGGCTTTTAATGCATTCCAGCCCAGCACATCCTCAGTGTGTCTCTCCCTTGGCACTGTCACTCCCCAGCCCCACTCAGGAGTACGCACAGAGAGGCAGCAAGATGGCCATGGTATCTTTGTTGGTATTCTGCCAAAAGGCGTTTATTACTTATGTAGCTTGATAGAATTTTTAAAAGTTTCTTTTTCTAGAAGAGAACCCAAACCATCTGTATTTCTAAGTAGAGAGTCAGAATTGTGGAAACCACACCTTTGAGCAGCATGTGCACTAGGATTCATGTTCTCCTTACAATGTTGTTGAAAACCTGAACCTAAAGTTTTAGCGTCTAATAGTGACACAGTACCAGGCTCAGTGAGCACTTCGTTTAAATCTGCATGTTGATAAGCTCTCCTTTTCTTAAAAATGATGGTAAATCCTACATGAGAATTTCCCAAGCGTGTTCTTTCTCTTACAGCTTCATGTGCCATTATTCTGTGGTTAAATGTAAAACCGTGCTGCAGGTTTGTTATGTAACATGTTGATGTTTTCTGTTGCCATTTGTTTTTCCCAGAAAAATAGACAAATATACTGATTTGAACATGGAGGACTTCAAATGTCCTGTTTTCCTTGGCTGTATCATATGTGTGACTGGTCTGTGCAGCGTGGACAGGAAGGCGGTGCAGCAGCTCACGGCCCAGCATGGAGGGCAGTACATGGGACAGCTGAAAATGAACGAATGTACACATCTGATTGTGCAAGAGCCCAAAGGTAAGCTTTGGCTGCCGAAGTGAACACGTTCAGTCGTTTTCTCCAGCAGTGTCCTTGAAAATCGCTGAAGGACCCATTTTGCATTACCATGCTATTAATCAGGTGTCATGTTACCTGTCTTATAATCTTGCAAAAATAATTTGTTTTGCTACCTCTAGAAAAACGTTGTGACCATCTTAGTATTTATTTAGTCATTGAATTTTTGTTTTGTTTTGTTTTGTTTTTGGGCATCACTGCTCTCCGGTGGTGGGAGTAGGAGGCCCAGCCCCACTGCTGGAATTGAACCTCTCTCCCAGTGGGCCACAGTCCCGCGCACAACCACTATGCCACTGGGGCTCAGCCCGAATTTTTTTTTTTTTAAGACTAAACTTTCAGTGATATTTTATCAAAGTTTTTGGTCAGAGCTGTTGATTTAAAAAGATAAACCAAACTTCTACCCTTACCAGGTCCTTAGAGAAAAGGCATTTGGGGTGAATAACTGAAATACTGGCTAGAGTTAGCAAACTTACATTTTTTTTTTGGGGGGGGAGGGTGTTTTTGTTATTTAATTTTTATTATTTTTATCTACTGTTGACCTTTTAAAATTACTTTTACTTTAATAAATCATTTTATCGGGGAGTCTTAAATATCTTATAATAATATATACATCATTTGTACCAAGATCTCATAATCTGTGTTTCTTCAAAGATAGATATTAATGGTTTGTATTTTTCTCCCTTTTAATGGCGACGATAGGTCAGAAATATGAATGTGCCAAGAGATGGAATGTTCACTGTGTGACCCCACAGTGGTTTTTTGACAGTGTTGACAAAGGCTTTTGTCAGGATGAATCTATTTACAAAACAGATCGTAAACCAGAAACAAAGACTGTGCCTGATACTTCTACACCTACTGGCCACACTGACAACATGCTTGATAGTAAGTCGCATTGAGGATTAGAGTAAATGAGCGCTTTTAAGACAACCAGCTTTCCGTAGAAGGACTGATTTGTTAATAGGATCATTGAGTGACATTACAAGTAGTTTAATCTGTTGTTGCTGTGCTTGCGTGTGTAATTCAATTATATAGTAGCCAGATTATGTAATTGAGTAAAACTCTGCACTGTTGTGCTGTTTCTTTTTAGGGTTTATTGCTACCGCTTTCACACTCGAACACAGTATGAAAAGATGGTCAAAGAAATGAAGACCATCAGTAGTAAAAACATGGATCGATTTTAAAACCTACACTGATGCGCAGAACAAATGCTCTGTATTTTTTTTAGTTGTTACCAATGAGCTGTATTGGTATTAAGTTTAAAACCGTTTCTGCTTTATAGATGCTGTATTTTTAAATGAGAAGTTTGGTGAAATGCACTTTTTTTTTTCAAATGTAAATTTTCTGAATTTTAACGCCAACAACTTCATTTTATTGTGAAGATGGCTTCATGCTTAAGAACATTTATTATATGCATTCTTTTTTCGCAGTTTTAAAATTTTGCTTTGAAGATCTTAGAAAATGAGTGAGAGAGCTCAAAAAAGTTAAGGGATCATTAAAAACCATGATGTTGGAAAACTTTTCATAAAAAATAGATACCAAAATAGCCTTTATCAAGGTGGCACCTTAATAGTCTCTTCAGTTGTTGATTTGAGCAAGAGAAGTTGAAGACCTCAAGAAGTTACATCTAAAAATATGCTAAGTAATATATTCAAACAAAAAAGAAATGAACAAAAAGCTTATTTTTAATAGATGAAATCCTGTTGTTAATGAACATAATTTCTATAGGACTCCATAGTGCTTTTCAACAATATTCAAACAATAAAGAACTACTAAAAGAACATTGCTAAAAGAACTTCTCTCCTTTGGAGTTGGCTGTTACTGAATGTATGTTTTAAATGCAGTCTTATTTAAATCAGATAGGAACCTTAATTTTTTCATGTCACTTTTCCTCTTTATACTTGACCGCCAAGATTTCAATAAAGTATTTGAATCTTTAGAAATTGCTGATAGCCCTTTTGTGTGAGAGAAAATTTAATCATGAACTTAAATGAAGCGCCTTTCATATTTTATCTCCACAAATAGATGATGTTGTTTTGTTTTGTTTTTCATTTAGGTGGTATTCCTTCAGATGTCAGCCACATTTCTAACAATGCAAGTTGCATCAATGAATCCGTATGTAATTCAGTCCTTAATAGCAAGTTAGAGTCTGTATCGGAAAACCTCGGAAACCTGGATGTCAGCACCTTCCAAGCCCCTGAAGACTTACTCGATGGCTGCCGGGTATGTGCCGTCCTTTTTGGGAAGTGAATGCAGTGGGTGGCAACACGCACTGTTACATCGTGGGAAGAAGGGGCACCCGGTTTTGAGATTCTTCACAGTTGGACTGGTCGCTTTCTGAGTAATCTTGAGTAGACACACTCACTGATTTGGTGATTCTGATTGTCGGGGTCCCTCTCCCGACACGTCTTTCATCTGTCATCTTGCAGAGTTCGCATCTGTTCCCTTTGCGGAACCCTCTCACCTATATCAACCATTCCATCCTCTTAAGAATTACGAGCCCTTAGGATATGAGCCACTTACTGGGTTTTGATTTTTTTTCTCCGTATCATTTATTGAGTATTTACAATGTGCCGCATGCTATAATAATTATTTTGTATGTGTCAGGTTAATATGTTGTGTTTTACCTCATTTGGGTCCTACAAATCCCTGTAAACAGTATTGCTCAGAGGCTAAGGGGAGTAAAGTTTCTGTTTTGGGAACATGCAGATAGTACTCCTAACCCTGCTTTCCTTCCAAGTCTGTATTTCTAACCATTAGGCCACTGCTTTGTTAATAGTTCTTAGTTGGATTATTTAATTTTTTTTGATATATTAATGATCTTAGCAGACTGCTGCTGGAAGCATACTGGCTTTTTTCAAATCTAGAACACCTACTAATGTAGGACTTCAAACATTAGTAAAATGAATAGACTACATAGCAGTTTTCATAGGGTAGCTAATATTTAACCCTATTTTATCATTAAAGGAAATTAGGTAAATATTTTGAGATATTTCTATAGTTTGAAAACTTAGAAATTTATTATCAGAACACAAAGTTATCTTAATCTTTTTTGCAAGACTTAATTCGCGACATGACTTTTTTTCATGACTTTTAATTATTCTTTTACATAAAGTATTTACTTTCGTAAAAATACATTCTATCATTAGAGATTTGGGATTGTAATGCAGTTAGAAATAGATTTCTTGAGCTGAGCCCCAGTGGTGTAAGTGGTTGAGTGCGGGCCTGTGGGCTTGGCGGTTCAAATCCAGCCGTGGCTCTCAGGAGCAGCACTAGGTAGCACCCACGACCACCAGAGGCAGTGATGCCCCCCAAAAAAAAAGAAATAGATTTCTTATATTGCTTTTATTTGTTGAAATATATCTTAATAATAAACAATAAAATTATTACATAGGTTTTACCCTCAAAGCAGTGTACTCAGTCCTTTCACTGAATTTTTCTTTTTGTTTAATCCCTATTATAAAAAGGAATTCTCAGTTGACAAGAAAATGGTGTCAAGTGACATGCTTATTGTCTTGGAGCTATGCGTTGGTAGCTAAATCAAGATTTAAACTTAGATTTTTCTGAATTCACCTAACTGCAATTTATTTGTGTCATTACTTTAAAATTTTCCAGTAATATGACTGTCAAAATTTAAGAAGCATCCTTCACTTAGAAATTGCTGTGTACTACATACCATACTTACTTGTGGATAAGCTTGAGTTTTTCAGCACATGCTTTTTATGTAGTTTTTGTGGTAAAATTAGATGCCTCAGCTCATATTCGGGTTGACTTATACTCGAGTACATATAGTAAGTAGTGTTCAGAAAATGTTGGATTTAGGCTTCTGTTTAAAGCCACAAAATACTTACCAAATATGCACTGTGAAAGGTTAATGAGGATGTGGGATTGAACAAAAGATGAAAAATTAATAGTGTC
The DNA here is from genome assembly GCA_004026705.1 of Nesogale talazaci. Classification (NCBI taxonomy): domain Eukaryota; kingdom Metazoa; phylum Chordata; class Mammalia; order Afrosoricida; family Tenrecidae; genus Nesogale; species Nesogale talazaci. Next base: position 20,037 of record PVJH01026790.1, read on the forward strand.
ATATTGTACTTCCTATTTCTTTATCTTAAAATGTACAGAAGGGTTGTCTAGCATAGTGTGTAACTATCGAGCCAAATACATGATCTTTGTTTCTGAAGTAGACATTTCTTTTCTGTACAGATATATCTTTGTGGCTTCAGTGGCCGAAAGCTAGACAAACTGAGAAGACTGATTAACAGTGGAGGTGGAATTCGTTTTAATCAACTCAATGAAGATGTAACTCATGTGATTGTGGGAGATTATGATGATGAATTGAAGCAATTTTGGAATAAATCAGCCCACAGGTTTTTTTCAGTTTTTAATTCAAAGCAATTTTTACTGTTTAGTGCTTTTTAAAAATTGCGTATTCATGCAATTCTGGAAACTGCATGCAATTCTGGAAACTGCTTACCCTAAACTAATATATAACTATGTACTGTTTTTGTAGGCCTCATGTAGTGGGAGCAAAGTGGTTGCTAGAATGTTTTAATAAAGGTTATATGCTTCCTGAAGAATCACACATCCATGCTAACTACCAGCCAGTGGAAATTTCAGTTTCAGATCAACCTGAAAATAAAGCATTGGCCTTGAAAAAGAATAGCAGCAGCTTTTCTAAAGACTGTACACCAAATGGCAAACATGAGCAGGCGGACGAAGATCTGCTCTCTCAGTATGTGCGTAATGCCCCAACAGTCGGTAAGAAACACTCGCTTCTTCAAACCAAGCTCACTGCTGTTCAGGTGGTTCCACCTCATGGTCACCCTATGTGGCAGGGACTTGACCCGATGAATTTTGGAAACGGTCGCCCTTTATGGGTGTCCGACGTCTCATCTGTCTCCGTGGGAGTGGCGGGGTGGGGGTTTGAACTGTAGCATGGTGGTTGACGACCAATACTGTAGCCCATTATGCAACCAGGACGCCAAATAATAATTGATTTCTATTTGCAGTTTTAGAGGTGTTTTAGTATCCCAGTATTTACCTATGTGATTTCTTCCAAAATGTCTCCATCTTTAGTTAAACTAACCTTTTACTTCTATAAGATTGTGTTGTGTGTGTGTAGAGAGAGAGAATTGGCAAGACTCAACCTAGAATCATCTCTTTCCTTTTTAATTGTACTTTAATCTGTTGTATTTCCAGTCATTGTTCAACTTGTGTTTGTATTTGGAACATGAGCATTTGCTTTTTGGTTGGGTTCCATTAATTTACTCTTTATGATTTTTTCTGTAATTCTTACATGATTATTACTTTTTTCTTTTTTCTTTTTTTTTTTTTTACTTTTTTCTTATCAAGGTGTTTTTGGATATAAATTCCCATGAATGTACTAATTTAGTTAGTTGCATTGTACTAAGTTATATAACATTTTTATTGTTATCCCTCAGTATTTCCTAATTTAAGGAAATGGTATCTTTAAGAGTTCTTAGGTAAATGAGAAAAGATAAACAGGAGGGCTTCAAAAGATAACAATTTGTCCATGAACTTTGGAAGCCCCATTGAACTCTGGTTATTTGGAGAGTTCTCGATATGAATGAGTTAAGTAAAGATATATTGCTACAAGTATTTACTGCTGTAAGTATTCTGTTTCATACAAGACTGATTCCAAACAAATGTGTTTGATCATGTCTCAGGGTTGTGGGTGGCTGTAGACAAGTCCTCTAGTCATGTTAAGGAGTCGTCAAAGAAAGATGACATCCAAAAAGGAACTTCAGAGGGCCTCTGCTGGGCCCGTTAAATTCACGACAGATGGGTCAGCATAGAATGTTATGGCAACTGTTTTCTGGGACTCAAAGTAATCTTGATGGGTTTTTCACGACAGGACATCGGGTGATCACATGGTCTTTATTATAGCTAAATTTTAAGAAAATTGAATATAGTATTGATGAAAATAGGGTCTGGACTATTTTCTTCCTTCATGACAGTGTAACCTGGAGAGCCAGGACCATCCTGCTCTCATTTTCTTGAGAAACCTTAACCTATCCACCCAACAGTTCTGATCTTGCCCCTTCAGAGTTTTTGTTCCTCAAACTCAGTATTTAATAGGAACACAATTTGAGGTTGTTGGCTGATAGCAAAACATGCATTTTAATGTGCTGTCAATCCAAGAGTCCAAAAATCTTTTTTTTTTTTCAAATTAACAGTAGTTGTGTTGGCATAGACTTAACGTATTATACAATTTAATCATTCCATTATATTCAGAAGAGCTATGCAATCATCACCACAATCAATTTCAGAACATTTCCTTCAGGTTGTGGCTGCTAGCTCCCTTTCCCTCTCCCCCCCCCCCCTCACCTCCAGCCATGGACCTAAGTAATTCTTGCCATATATACTTGTATATAAGCCGAGTTTTTAAGCACCTTTTTTATGCTCTTTTTGTGCTAAAAATTAGGTGCTTCAGCTGATACTTGGATCAGCTTATACTTGAGTATATATGGTAATCTAGTTACTACCTCTCTAGATCTACTGCTTTTTCTAGATTTCTTATACAGAAAATCATAAAAAAATACAAATAGCAAACAAAACCAACAATCGTGACTTGACATAACAAAAACCTCAGAAAAGAAAGTAGAAAATATTAAAACTGAGACAACTGTAGAATGGAACAAAAGGGAACTCAAATTATACTGCATTTTAACTTAGCTAAATCTGCCACAACGGACTTTGCAGTGCTCTCTGATGGCAAGGCTGTTCACATCCCCCAACTGGAGTCACCAGAGGCTCAATTCATGTGGGGCCCTACAAATGGATTTTGGGCTTCCACCGTCATCCACAGCCTTCTGCAAACCAAGTGTTCCTTTGGATTTGGGTTTTATTATTTACAATACAATCCCCCAGGCTTGGGTCCCTCTTCCCTGTGGACTTAGTTGATGCCTCACTTAGAGAGCTGCTTATTTTAAGACAAGCCTGTAAGGCCCCAGACACTATTCTTTCCGATTGCAGTGCACTATCTGATTTCTTCACCACACTTTTCTATAGCACCCACCTCTTCAGTGCTCTCTTCAGGAGAGCCAGCATTAAGATGGGCCATGTTATAAGAACTGTGATTGTATTTGAGCCTGGAATTCTTGTGTTAATGGGTTAATAAAATGGAAGCCCCATTTTCAGCAGTGTATAGGCCAAATGTAGGCTATGTTAAGAAGCAATAGCTGCATGCTTTGATATTTTTGTTTAATAAAGTTGTCTTATTTTATACCAGTATTTTCTGACTTGCCCTTATCTGTGGGATTCAAGTTTTACCTGGTCGGTTTATGAATTAATGAGAAATGTGCTATGTTCCTCCACTGTGGTGAAAGCTGTGTCAGATTCTCCATGTAGCTATCTCCCATTTAGTTTCATGTCTCTGTTGAAGTTTAATGATGTGATCGATGTTCCTCATCTTCTTACTGCGCTTTTTCACTTAAAATCCAGGTGTATAATGCTAATAGAGGTATCCCTACCTTATTTAGGTTAATGTTTATTCTGATGTGTATTTTTTTCCTAACATATTTGCCTTCGTGTAAATTAGTCTTCCTCCTCCCATTCCCAACTCTTTACCTTTCTGTCTGTCTGTAAGATACTCATACTCTTCTGTCTGTAAGATACCCAAATTCTTCATTTCTGGTGACTACCCAGTAAACTCTAACTTAACAAAATCTGTAGTATTTAATCAGCATTTCTATATTTCACTTTAATAGCACAAGCACTTTATTTTTGATCGCCATTAACCACTACCCCTATTTTCACACATTAATGTGCTAAGTCTGATTTTACTGTCTGGTATTTTTATTGTCTTTGGGGGCCTCCAAACTAAGCATTGTTCTTGATCCCTGGGTGGTAACAAATGATTCTCCCCACCCCCTCATCCCCCACCCTTTAATTTTAAAGACTGATGTTCGGAACCTTCTTGGTAGTGCTGTGAATATAGGCTTGGTGATCTACTTCTAGAAAGACTGGCAGCAGATGCTGTTGTGACTGCCAGTGGTCTGCCATCACCAAGTAGATTGAGTCTGTGTTTTGACAGGAGTAGATGAACAGGTCTTTTGTCCCACTTGTGGGATGGGCTCACACAGCCAACCGTACAATTAGCAGCCAACCACAGAACCATTACTCCAGCTGGGCTTTATTCAAGATGACAGCTGAGGAAACTAGGGATAGACAGTGAGCTTTCTATGAGTTAAAATAGACTCAGCAGCCCAGTTGCTGCCATGAGCATTGCTTGTTGATCCAGATAAAAGGAACCCTTGGACAACTTTCATCTTTTCTCCGTTTATCAGGATCCAGTTGTGCGGATTGCAGTTTATTGGTCTTCATCAATAAATGCTCCAAACCCTCTTGGCTTTTAGCAAGCGGGATTGTGGCATCTACGTATTAGAGGTTGTTAATGAACCTTCCTCTAATCCTGATAACATTGCTTCTCAGATTATTTGCTGAGCATATTATTGAACAAATTTGGGAAGGAAATAAACCCTGATGCACACTTTTTAAACATTTTTAAACCATTTCGTATCCCCTTGACCTATTTAAGTGACATCCTCTTGACCTGTGTGTAGGTTCCACATATGCACAATGAAATGTTCCCATTCTTTGAAGTATCATGTATTGTTAGGATCTACAGAGAATGAACGCCTTTGCACAGTCAAAACCCCACAAATAAGAGTCTTTCTGATACTGTTTGCTTTTAGCCAAACCTCCTGTGATACCAGGAATTATGTCCCTTTTTCCATTTCTTCTGATCAGATCCATATTGATGTACTGGCTTGAGTTTTTATCAAATCCATATTGATACACTACTACACCACTAATTTTTAATCACCTCTAACAAAATTGTACTTGTATCTGATATTAATGATATTATTAGGTAATTTTTGCATTCAATTGGGTCACCTCCCTTTGGAACAGGCGCGTGTGTGTGTGTGTGTGTCTTTCAGTTGGTTGGCCAGGTAACTCTCTTCCAAATTTCATGGCATAGATCAGTGACCACTTCCCATTACTGTCTGGATTTGTTGAAACATTTCAATTGCTATTCCATCAGTTCCTGGAACCTCATTTGTAACCTCGTGCCTTTAATGCAGCTTGGACTTCTTCCTACAATAACATCAGTTCTTGGCCATATATATCTCTTGAAATGGTGAATGTCAACCAATTCCTTCGAACATAATGGCTCTGTGTATTTCCTTTATCTTCTTTTGATGTTCCTTACATCTTTCAACATTTTGCCCCTGGCAAAATGGCAACTTGTCTTGACTTTTTTTCCAGTTCTTTCAGCTTGAGATTTCCTGAATATGAACTCTTAAGTCTTTGCACATTTCATTACAATGCTTTACTTGTCTTCTTGAGGTGTTCTTTGACATTTTCTTTGAGCTCTTTTACTTACCATTTCTTCCGGTTGCTTTACCTATTCAATTCAAGAGCAAGCTTTAGACTCTCTTCCGTTTTGTCTTTATTTCCCTCTTTTTAACAACTATTTGCTTTCCCCATAGATGATGTTCCTGTTGTCATTAAGCATTATACCTTAGTGTACTTAAAAAGTTCATGAAGAGAAATAAAAGATAGTAGAATTTTTATGTGAACTTTTTGAGGCCCCCTCCTGTTACTTATGTTATAGATTAGATATAGTAAGGACAATGCATTTTATTGAATGTACACTTTAGATAGCAGTACATTTTTCTTCTTTTCCTGTCAGCCAAGGTTATCCAAAAATTTATTTGGTCTGCTGCCCTCTTTTCAGGAAAAAAAAATTAAAAAGACTCAGTCCTGTTCCCCGGCAACTAAAAATATTTGTATTATAGTCCTTACTCGGGATAAAATGTCAGCGTGTGCTTTAACAACAAGCCCTGGAGTTTTCCTTTGGCCCCCAGGGGATGGTGTCTACCACATTGGGAAACAGCTTTAGACAATTAGCTTAAAGCAGATATGGGTAACATTTAACCTGAGGAACATAAAAGGCCCTAGTAATTGATACCAGCTAAAGCCACACCTCACTAAAGAGAAGTCCTTTCAGCCATCACATTAGGGCTGCAATAATTAAGATTCTGACCAAGATGGCCTGCAAATGATGTTACAAATATTCAAATAATCCTTGGCTTAGATTCTGGAAAGGTTCCCTGCCTAGACTTAGATTCCGGATAGGTCGTTTCTACAGAAATACAAGTAGGCACTGAGTAGCTACTGTTTCATTATGAGCATATTTGGAATTTTACGTTTTAACACTTCAAAAATGGAAGTAATTCTAATTCTACTATAATTAGCTTGCCCTGTTGGCATGGTGGGTTACAAGTTGTGCTGCTGATGACAAGGAGTGAGAGACTGCTCCTGTCAAGAGTTCCCGTCTCAGAGCCCCCGAGGCAGCTCGACCCTAGCCGGGCAGGTGGCCCAGGGTTGGCGTCACCTCCATGGCAGTGTGGGTTTGGGGTTTGGGGTTTGGGTTTGGGGTTGTTCACTAATTCATGTGGTCATTTCCATAGTCAGGGCCGGTTCCTTTTGTCTTCCTTTAATGGTGTTTTCTGAATCCGCTTGCAAGCACGCCAGACTGTGGAGCTGGTCGGGCTTCCCTTCCGTACACTTCCGGCATACTAGGAAACCTCAGCACGGCTACACGAGTGCTCCACGGCATGGAGCGCCTTGACACTTGGCCACCTGTAAGAGGGGAGGGGCTCATGTGTTCCACATTCTGGACCTTGATGGCTTCAGGTTTTTTAATGTGACCACGATGTACAGAATCCACGTTACATTGTTATCCTTGCTAAGTAATAAACTTTCTAAGTCACCTATTACTTGAAAACTTTTTTTCTCTCTTCCAGTTGAGGCTGAGAAGTCTGAAGTTATGCCCCTTAGTGATTCTACTCATATTTCTCTGCAAGAAGAAAACCAGCCTTCTGCCACTCATTGCCTCACTGACACTGTCATACTGGCGGAAGAAGGCTTGTTTAACCAAAAGAGTTTCCTTATTTTGGGTTTTAGTAAAGAAAATGAGTTTAATGTGGAAAGCGTCATAAGAGAAAATGCTGGAAGAATTGTGTCCCTTCAGAGCAGAACCGTTGCCGATTATGCTGTGGTTCCTCTGCTGGGGTGTGACGTGGAAGCCACGGTGGGCGAGGTGGTGACAAATACATGGCTGGTAAGGAAATGGTGCAGTGGGTGAATGATGATACAAAAGGTTGCCTGGAGCCCTGGAGCACGGGTGTTTGCTTCTTTCCTCCCCTCCTTGCCTCCCTCCCTCCCTCCCTGCCATCAAGTCCATGTGGACTCCTAGCCAGCCCACAGACAGGGTGGAACGCTCCCCATGGTTTCTGAGATGTGAACTCTGTGGGGGTGCAAAAGCCATCTACCCCCCCACCCCCCACCCCCGCCCGGGCGCCTGTGCACTTCTTAGGCATTTCAATGTAAGTTAGTTGGTATTTGGGTTTTTGCACTATCTTGAATTTTGCTTTTGGTGAGAGAAATTCAAAAGTAGTGAATATATCCAAGTGTGTTAGTCCTAATTCTGGGAGAGAGTAATGTGCCCTACGGTCACAGCACAGTCATCCTTAGAAGAACACTCCGGGACATCATATAATATTTCAGCCTTCCCCATTTCCTTCTAATTAAAACATGACATGCTCTTTTGTATTATATCTCATCAGCTTATCACTGGTGAGTTCAGTATTGACCTTTCATAAAAATAAAGAGGAACTGAGCTCCAGTGGCACAGTGGTTGAGTGCGGGACTGCGGCTCACAGGGTTGACAGTTCAAATCCAGCAGCAGCTCTCTAGGAGCAGGGCTGGGCCTCCTACTCCCACGAGGGCAGGGATGCGGGAATAAAATAAAAATAAAAAATGCAGTGGCTCTCAGGAGCGGCACTGGGTAGCACCCATGACCACCAGAGGCAGTGAAGCCCACAAAAAAATAATAGAGGAAAAAATAGCTTAGTTTGTTGGCCAAAGTTAAAGCACAGTTCAGTGACAAACGATAAATCTGAATGGTTTTACTGTCTTCATATAATGAATTAATGTATATAGTTTCTTGAATTTTAAAATTTGAAATGCATTATGAATAAACAACCAAATTTCTGTTAAAGTGGAATTGCTTTCTTATGTAAATTAAATGTACTGTTATGTGTCTCTTGTTTTCAAAGGTTAGTTGTATAGACTATCAGACTTTATTTGATCCGAAGTCAAATCCTCTTTTTGTGCCAGTTCCAATAATGGCAGGAACGACTCCTTTAGAAGATTGTGTTATTTCATTCAGCCAGTGTGTTGGAGCAGAAAAAGACTCTTTGACATTCTTAGCAAATTGCCTTGGAGCAAGGTATATAATGTTTTAGTGTACTTGCTGTCTTAGTACCTTTGTATTTGTTTTGACTGACTTGAGAGCATTCAAGTTAGAATTTGACTGGTGTCTTTATTATGCCTAGCATGTGGTGTGTCTTCGTGATAGTTCAGAATGGTAAAGGGGCAGATTCTGCTAGAGAAATATCTGGGGCCCACAGTGTTGGTGGTTCAAATCCAGCAGCAGCCCTCCAGGAGCAAGACTGGGCTTCCTACTCCTACCAGGGCAGTGTTGCCAATTAAAAAACAAAAATGTCTGGTTTAGGACTGTATTCATTAATATCTGTCTTCTCATCAATAGAATGGCTTCATAAAGGTGTGTGAGATGGGAGGGTGGTGGGGGCAGAATCCATTTCTCCTCCCCCCCCCCCCCATGAACTTTTTGAAGCATCCTCATTTAATCCTGGTTCAAGCATCATTATTGAATATAACTTGTCTGAGCATTATTTCCTTCTGTATATTATGATTTATTTGCTTGTTTACATCCATTGTTAAAATGGTTTTTAGGCAGAAATAAAAATGTGAAGGGTTCACAGTGATAAGTGAATGTAAAAATTTGCTTCCAACATCCACAGTAGCTTAGCCTTTTAGGTGAACAACTGTTATATCAATCAGTGTAAATTGACTAGACTTTTTTTAACATTAAAAAAAAAGACCTAAAAAAATCCCACAACCACCAGAGGGCAGTGATGCCCCCCCTAAAAAAAAAAAAAGACCTTTAAATGAGATCGTAGAGCAAAATCCAATTCTGAGTTTGAAATAAGAGACATATAGTTGAACTATTGGATTATATGATATGTGAGTTATGTGTCAATAAAGCTGTTGCCAGGGGCCGGGGGAGAGACCCACATAGAACAAAGTGATTGAGAAAGGGAGGAGAGGTGGTTCTGCAAAGGCATAAAGAAAATGCTCACACGATGGTTGTCAAGAGAAGCCAGTCTGGAAAAAGACGTCATGTTGGGTAAAGCTGTTCGGGGAGCGGAGAGGAGAGGCAGGTCCTGAGGAGAGGGACTGACACCGGCTGCCCCAGTGTGCTCCGACGTGGAACCATTGTGAGGGTGGCACAGGACCAGGCAGGGTGGTTCTGCTGTGCATAAGGTTGCTGTGGGTCGGAACCGACTCGATGGTACCTAACATCAGCAGTAGGTTTGCATTCAAGCATTACATGAAGATAAAGGGTGTTAAATAGTGAAGGTAAAGTACCTGTGTACCCAATAGAGAATAGCGGTTCTCAACCTGTGGGTCGCGATCCCTTTTGAGATGGAATGACCCTTTCA
>PVJH01026791.1:0-29621 GCA_004026705.1 Nesogale talazaci
TTGATGACATTGAGTTTGCTTTTGTTTTTTTAAGGAAGATATTCTGTATTTCTCCAGGTAGAGCAAATTATTAATATATTCATCTGTGAACATGAAGGTTGGAGGGCCCGAATCAGCCAGATAAACCACAGAAGAAAGGGGATGGAGTCTACTGCTGAAGGGTCAGCCATTGCAATGCGTGGAACATGGGTGTACATAGATATCCATGAGGTCACCATGAGTCAGAGTGACAGAATGGCTAATGGCTTAAACTATCCCTTATATGCACCACTATTATAAATTCCTTCATTATTTTAAAAGAGATGAGATGGAAGGGTTAGGGAAAACAAGGAGATTTTTCTTTGCTTATGAATATGAATGTACACAGTTTGAAGAATGTACTGATCAAAAGAAAGGGGTGTAGCCTTCAGTGTGAATTAAAACTCTTTATAAACAAAACCAATATCCGCACACCTGGACCTATGGATAACATCATGATAAATGGAGAAAAGATCAAAGTTGTTAACGATTTTGTCTTGCTTGAATCGACAAGCAATGCTTGTGGTAGCAGCAGTAGGGAGGTCAAATGACACACTGCACTGGACAAATCTCCTGAAAACACCTTTTAAGAGGTCTTGAGAAGCAAAGGTGTTGCTTTGAGACCTAAGGTGCCCCTGACCAAAACCATTTTATTTTCACTCATCTCTTTTGCCTGTGAACTTTGGACATTACATAAGGAAGACCCTAGAAGAATCAATACATTTGAACTGTGATGCAAGTGAAACATTTTGAAGGTTCTGTGTGTCTAGGCAATTCACCTCTCAAAGAACTATAATGAAATTGTGTTAGAGCGGGTACACTACAGAAAAAAATCCAGGGAGATGCATATAAGTATAAGATAGAGCTTTCTATAAAGAGTTATTGTACCTTAAGAAAATATCCAAGCCCAGTCCAGATCAAATGCATAAGGCCCATATTAACCCATATTTTTGACACCAATCTATAAAGTCTCATGAAACACATGCAATGATGCTGAATGAAGGATGTTCACAGGCTAGTGGGTGGAAAGGCTTGTGGATCCAGTCGTGGTAGAAGCATTTAGATGCTGACAGGTGTTTCCACATGGCTACCCCAGCTTGGGGCACTAGCATAATTCCATGTGTCTTGTCAGCTGCATTGTCTCCCAGGGAGTGGGCGAAGAGAGAGCAAGAGAAACTCCTTAGTCCAAAGAGAAAATAGAAGAGTTCCCTGTGTCCTCAGAAGACAGCGCCCACACAGAGATCTCACTGGCTATAAACTGGCTAGATTCCACCCCTACACGCTTAGTGCTCAAATTTGCACTGGATTATGTAACTACCACAGAAATGAAATATTGCTGCCTGATCCTGAATCACTTTTCATGATAAAACTGGGCTCTTATGTTTCGTTGACTGATTTTCAAATGTAGAGTACCAGTGAGTTTTTGTTCTAGTTCATCTCAGTCTATTTGGGAAATAATTCTTCAAAGTGCCAAGGTTATGAAAGACTAAGCCCCAGGGATGACTTCCCTGCCTAGAGCAGTCAGTACACAGAGAAGAACTTAGGAGCAGCCCCACCACGAGACACAACATTCCCTCACTGACCCCTATAGCTATGGGAGACAGCACTGGTGACATTGTGTAGAAAGTGTGCCCGGTATGCATAAGCACAGTTTGGTGAAATGTGAAGGGAGTGAAACTGGGCAGCAAGGGAAGCAAAGTAACCAAGTCCCTGAGGAAGCCTGAAAATAAACTTCTGACCTAGGGGGCAGGGCTTGGCACCGCATCAGACTCAATCAGAAAACATACACAGGGTCAGTAGACAGACCCTGAGCTATCTATTGATTTTGTTTTTTTATATTTTCTTGTTCTCTTTTGCTTTTTTAATTTGCTTTATTATGTTTTGATTTTGTTTGCTTTGGTTTTCCTGTTCTTTCACCCTATGTCTATTTATATAAGATAGACAGGATGAATAATCCCAAGGAGAAAATAACAGGTCTGGAGGTTGAGGTGGAGATGGGAAAGGAGGTGGTGGGATGGGGAAGTGGGAAGCCAACAAACTCAGAGATAAGGGAGCAACAGGAGATCTAAAATTGATGGTGAGGAGAAAATATGTGTTAGTCTGGGTACACTAGAAAAACAAGCCCATAAAAATTCATATGTGTGTAAAGTTTTATATAATTGTACATTAAGAAAGCATCCCAACCCAGTTCAGGTCATCCAAAAGTTTGATATGAGCTCATATGTCCAATACCAATCTATAAAATACTCTTTAAACTCACGAGACACATGCAATGATGCTGCATGCAGGATGAACACAGGCCACTGGGTAGACAGTCTTTGAATTCAGTGGTGTTAGAAGCATTTCAGTGCTGGCTGAACATGATTTCTCAACATGATTTCTCCAGTTCCCAGGGAATGGGGTCTATCAGCTTAGTGCCATGTGTTTGGTCATTGAACAGAGAAAGAGAATCATCTTCAGCCTCCAAGAAGGAAAAGTATAGGATTTCCCAGAATTCTCAGGATAAGGCCACTCCCATTGGCTATATCCTGATTGACAGCCTGGATTTCACCCTTACATTCTTGAACCTCAAATTGATGCCAGATTATGTAACTAACATAGTGGGATAATTCCAGGTGGGGTTTGGTCAAGAGCAATGTATTCAAGAGGAAATACTGAGAGCTGTATGGAGGATGAATAGGATGGTGGGATAGGAGAAAGTGAAAAGTGAAAGGAAATAGAGGAAAGAAATAGGAGGCAAAGGCTATTCGCAGAAGTATAGATATAGAAATATATATATGTAAATATATTAATTTATAATGAAAGAGAGGTCAATGTACATATATTTATATATTAAGTATTAAGATAGCAGAGAGGTTTGGGGCCTCTACTCAAGGCCTTCCTTAACACAGGAGCACTTTGTTCTCATAACCTGGAAATCTTTGATGCTCAGCTTCCTGATATGATCACTGAAGACAAAATGGGTACATAAGCAAATGTGATGAAGACCGTGGATGGTACCCAGCTATCAAAAGATGTAGCAGCATGGATCTTAGAGAGTTGAAGTTAAACAAGAAGCCATCTAACAGGGAAGCAACTAAGCCCATATGGAAAAAACACACTAGCTTGTGTGATCATGAGGTATTAATGGAATCAAGTATCAAAGATCCAAAACAAACACCATATTAAAGCCAATGAGGGGAATTGGAATGGTGACTCAAAGCCCATCTGTAGACAATTGGATATAACACCAAGGAATCACATATCATTCCTTTAGTTTCTAAGTACTTCCTTCCCCATCCTCCACCACACCACTATGATCCAGTTCTAGCTCACAAACATGGCTAGACCAAAGAACACATATTGGTTTAGATAAGAGATCTGTGCCAGAGGGAATTAAGGAAAGGTAAGCCCCTCAGGAACAGTAGTAGGAGTAGCAATATCATGAGGATAGGGGGATTGTCAGGGAAGCAGAAGGGGGATAAAAGGGGAAGCCCATCATAATATTGAATATATATCCCCCCAAAGGGGATGAAGAACATAAATGTGGGTAAAGGGACACAATGGATAGTGTGAGATATGATACAATAATGACAATATATAATTGATCAAGGATTCATAAGGGTGGGATAATGGGGGGGAGGGGGAAAAGAGCTTATACTAAGGATTCAAGGAGAAAATGTTTTGGAACTGATGATGACAACATATGTACAAATATGATTGATAAGACTAGTGTATGGAAAGTTATAAATCTTCTAACAATCTCCAATAAAATGACTTAAAAGAAAAAAAGAGACAAGACTGAAAAACCAACATAAACAGGAACAAACTTAGTAATCATGATAATTAAATGCAAAGTGGGATACTGGATTGGGCATTTAGAAGAAACAGGGTAGCAATGGAGATAGCAAGAAACTGAAAAGAGATCTAGTGGCACAGCTTGTGGTGAAGACCCAGAAAGGGCTCCTTGGCAAAGATGGATGGACAAAGAGGATCCTTTTCTGAGGCACCAAATGGAACTTGTCCAAAGGTGGGTATGTGAAGTCTGTTCTCAGTGACTGAGAAAATCTTAACCATGGGAAGTGACAGGAGGGCAGCATGACAGAGATGAACCTGCATGCTTCCTGATCCTGATCTTGGAGTGTAATCTGTTGATTATGATCTCTAGTGTGTAACCTGTTATTTTCTTAATAAGTCACTTAATCATAAATGTGCCTGTATACTCTATTGCAAAGGACTATTGATATGAAAAGAGGAGTTGAGAGTACTCCAGGAGGAATGAGTAGTGTTAGAATTAGTATAGAATTGGGAAGACGGAGGTCTGTCTGGCTTGTATTTCATAGGGATTAGCTTTGTTCTGGTGTCTGACTTACATTTCATAGGGATTAGCTTTGTTCTGATGTTGAAATTACCCCCTATGAAGTTAGTTAAAGTCTGATGCCATGACATTTGTTCAAGTACTTAAACATCCATCCCATGTAAAATATATGTTCAGGGTGACTATGGAGATATTTAATGTGTTCATGTGTGATATGTGATATAATATTTAAAGTGCCGATTGAATGATTACAGATGCTAAGCATTTTTCTTCCTGTCCTTTGTGATTATGCTTAAAGAAATAATTTTTATTTATTTATTTTTTATTTCCATAATTCTCACTGTCCGCTGGATCCAGGACAAGGGTGAATCATGTGTTTGTTACTGTCTGCTTGGGTGTTACATTGGGCCTTGACTCTGAAGCTCATTGACACAATTCCATATTTGACTGTGCTTTAAGTTCTTGCTTACGCAATGAATCATCTGCTCCATTAGCTCTGTCAACTTTCCATGGTAATCTCTTCCTCAAAACTCCCTCGATCCTTTTACCTGTGGAAATTGTATCTGCCTATTTTATCATCAGACTATTTCAATTAAATTACATTTTAAAAGTATACAGTAAGGTTAAAAATGATCACTATATCACTCCAAATTTCTTCCAACCCCAGAAGGTTAATTGAAAGGCAGCCATCTTGGTGACGCTTAGACAAATGAGGATAATTATGTGTTCTCCAGCTCTTTGAGAGGTTAATTGCCTAGACACACAAAGTATTGAAGAACAAAGAAAGAATAAATCAGAAGCAGGCTTGTGATCTATAATGTAATTTGGTATATCCATGTACAACTCAAACAAACAAACCCCTAATTGGATAGACTCACTCAGTTCCATGGATACAATGCCAGTTTGCTTTTGTCACCACCCAGCTATGCACTCCCTTTGGAGGCAACTGAGAGCAGAGGGGTGAAAAAGCTCTGTAGAATAAATCTGCTGACCCATGGGACTCCAGAAGAGGCTGCATACTTGTATTCTGCTGTACTATTTAAATATCGCTTATTTGATCTTTTACCTCTTAATCAGAAGGTGGATGCCAGAACTCCCCATCAAGCACATCTCTCCTTTTCACCACCAGTCAAAGTTTTCAACATGCAGGCAGTTAAAAGGAAAGCAGCACAGACACATCGCTCTGAAGCATAGCTTTTCAAACTTCTTTGGCCTACCCGAGATTTTTCCATTAAAAAAAAAAAAAGAATCACTCAGGGCCTCTTTAACAATGAAATGTTTTTGTACTATAGCCCACATTTCAGAATAAAGTAGAGACAGTTGCTTTTGCAATCCCTCCGTGAGATCATTCTAGCACCCCCCCCCCCAGAGTGTGGTATCTCCCACTTTAGCATGGTGGGGGTGGGGGGAGGAAGAGGGATTGAGAACATGGAGCTTGACTATTCTTATCCTTCGCTAATTTCCCATTCACATTTGCTGTGTGTGTTGTAGACTTAAAATGTTGAAGTAATGTACGCCACTAGATTGTAGCAAAGCATAAGCAATGCGTTCATTTTTTCTTCCTTTTTGAATCAAAATGCATTCTCTTTATTTTAAGTGTTCTTTGAGCTTGGGGAATGAAAAAGGAAAGATTAGGACTGTAGGGTAAATGAGGTAAGATTTCCCAGTTACATTCCTGTAGGAAAATCTTTATTACTCTTGGAAAATGAACAGGTGCTTTGTCATGATGGGGGAAAATCCTCTTTACAACTTTTCTGGATGTTTCTCATTAATGTTGTTGTCTTTAGTTTTCTTAAAATTTCTTTATATAAACCCCTCAGCCCATAGTATGCCTCAGGAACTCCAGCCAGCTGTCCCCATACACTTAGGAGTTGATAGCTCCACCTTTAATTTCATTGGCCCAGCAGATGCCCTTAGAAGCAATTTTGAGTGGACCGTGCTATAGTGGAAAATGCAGAACTCACGATATTTTTCATTGTATAAACCATCTTCATTAACTTCTATTTTGCTTCAAAGGCTGATGTGAAGGTCAGCTCATTCAGCTAGCTGATCTTTCCACAACATTTTGGCACTTGTTGAGTGGAAGGCTTGCTAATTTGAGATGTTTGTTTAAAATTGAAAATGCCAAATCATTTAGGTCAGTTATAATTCTAAATTCTTCCACTAGTTTCTGGATTGCAGTCCCACTTTCTTCATTCATCAAAGTTGACTATCTTTCCTCACTTGGCTCATATTTGAAGTGTTACTCAACCTTCTTTAAAATTCTTGACCTATTGAAAAATATTTGTTTTCTATAGGGAAGAATTGTCACAGACTTATCGCAGAGTTTCTGAGATATGAAAATATATACATTGAGATTTTTAAAGAATTTCATAATGGCCTTGAAATCCCAATACATGTTTTTTTCCTGACAGAAAAATGTACTCTCTGTTTATAGGCACCCTAACAATACTAAGACAAGGATAGGATTGACATGACCTTGTCTGCAATACATCCCAAGATCACAGAGGCAGGTTTAAGCATGTTTTGTTTGGAAGAAAGCTGTGCTTGTGTGACCTGGAACCCTAAGCAATAGTTTTGTATTTATCATTGTGCGATATAGGAAAACATAGTGTGATCTCGTGGCATTTTCAAAATCATTGCTATGTTTCCATCCATGATTGAGGCTACTGTTTATTTTGAACATCCTGCAACATAATGGTATATGTCTAACACTCTATTGTACTGCTTTGTTGTGGTAGAGTACATTTTCTTAATGTGGCTCCCCTATCCACATCTCTGTAACTCCCACCAAATGATTGGGTAGGATTCTGCGAATAGGGTGTATGTCACACTAATAGAGGGGATTGGCCAATTTTAGTTACTATTCCCACTGGCTAAGACAGGAGCACAGAGAAATCTCAGAATGATCAGAGAAGCACATTTGAGAGCTCTGTCTGAGGCAGAGGAGGCTAAGACAACAGGCACAGAGATGATGGGACAGAGAGAAAGGACCAAGTCGGAGGTGCAGGCTAGGAAACCTTGAGGCATAACAGAGCAGCAATGTCAAGAGCAGCAATGTCAAGAGAAAGGACCAAGTCGGAGGTGCAGGCTAGGAAACCATGAGGCATAACAGAGCAGCAATGTCAAGACACAGGGCAGCAGGCTGGCACGCTGACCTACAAAGGCAGAAGCCCAGGACCACGAGACTGAGAGTCTGAAGAAAAGAGAGAGACTCAGCTGCTGGCTGACAAGCGGTGTTGCTGAGAACCACTGCCTCCATCTTGTTTACTAATCCTGACTTTCTGCAACTTTAACTTTTCCAACCATCCCTCCTAGGTATTAGTGCTGTCTGTGACTTATGTGGCTATGGCTACAAGGAATTGCCAAACTCAGAAAAGAAGTAGAGCTCCGGGGAGGAACTCTTGGTGTCAGAATAGATAACGAAAGATGGAGTGCAGAGGCATGTCAGACTTACCTCCACACCATTTTAAAAATTGTAATTATCCATAATACGTTTTTTGCTGATTTTCAAAAGTTAATTGCCAGTCCTTTCTTCCTATGTGTCTTAATTAAGAGACCTCACTGACTTCTGTCACATGGTTGGCCCTGATGGTATTTGAAAAGCATAATTTCCAGCATCACAGCAGCATGCCTGCTACCACTGAATAGCAACATGCAGATGGGTGATGATATATACGGTTATAAGAAACAAAACTCAAATATTGTAACTTAAGCAAAGAGGGGTTCATTTTTTCTCAGCAAATGAATGTGTGCATATGGTTGAGAGAGGCTAATCAAATACTGTTGCAGCCAAGGAAATCTCAGCTTTGTGTATGCCATTGGCAGTCTCTTGTTTATAGTCTATTGCCGTGTGCTGGCTTCAAGATGCTTCCTCAAAAGCTAACATCCTGTATCACTTTAAATTAAAAAAAAAAAGGATCGATGAATGGAAGAGTCAGTGGCATCAGTTTCTGGAAAGTAATAAGTCACAGAACCCCTGGGTAGACTTCTAATCTGCGTTCTTAAATATTTAACAGAGCTGTGCATTGACCCCCTCTGATGGCTAGACAGTCTGGAAGGACAAGTATGTTAATTGGACACATGGCCACCTGGAACAACCACTTAGATTTTATGATGAGTTGCAATGGGTCAGTCTGCAACACAATACCTCTGTTACATTGAGGACTAAGCGGCACCTGAGAAAAGAAGCCATGGCACTTTCAGTTGCCCCAGAGGCACATAAGAGTTGGACAATAAGGCAGACTGGAGAAGAATTAATGCATTTGAGTAGTCGTGCCAGTGAGGAATATTGAAATACCCTGGATACTGAAAGAACAATCACATCGCTCTCTGTAAACGTATAGCCAACATGCTCCTTCGAGGCAAGGAGAGCGTGACTTCATCTTACATACTCTGACTATGTTTTCCGGAGCAGCTAGTTGCTAGAGACAGATACCATGCCTGACAGAGTAGACTGGGACAATGATGTAGAAGAAGGCCTTCATGAGATGGATCCACACAATGGCTGCAACAAGGCTCTCAAGCACCGGGGCACCTCTGAGCATCTTGTGGGGCAAGGCCACGTGTCGTCTGGTTCTACATGTGGTTGCTAAGACTTGGGACCAACCCAAGGGCACCTAGCAACAGCAGCACCTTCTATGACACCCTTACAAAGCCCACTCCTGGGCACCCAGTAAAGTGACCCGATTTTAAGCGGGACACCTTTGCCTGGGGGTGGGGGTTCTTGACTAAAAAGTTGATCTATATGGAGGAAGAAAAATGTTCCTAAAATAGTATTGTAATATATTTATTTTAAATTTAAAATGCCACAGGATATTGGTAAATTGTTAAAAAGTGGCATGTCTGGTCACCTTATGAGTACACACTCATTGAGTATATATACTGATGTTAAAGCAGGGATGAAGTCTCATACTGTGTGAGAAGAAAGTTGGGCCCCTAAAAGTTGAAGTGATTCTGACAAACTGACAGTGCGATATGGCATGACTCTAAGAAGTTCCAGAGGCAAAGTTCAAGCTGAGAATCAGTCAGCCATGCTGCAGGGAGTTTAGTTTGCATACCAACTTCAGGAACCAATCAAGTACAATAGACTGCAGTGAGGAATCTTGTGATTTTGTGGTTTGAGATTGATACATTCAAATGGTGCCTATTTTTTTATGTTGCAGTCAAATCACCCAGAAGTAAGTCTTCATGTCTGTCAGCCTTCATGTTGGCCATTGACAATTTTTAACTCAACAAAAGAGAATTAATTTTCATTTTTTCAATCAAAATAAAAACAAATGACAGTAGGGTATTGGTGGGTATTGGTGACCTGTGACTACCCCTTTTCTCAAAGGAGTTACTTGATTTTGCTTAATTGTTGGCAAAATTTTCTCAAATTGGCAATTATAATCTCAAGCTGATTGCTAACCCAGGTAATTTACTGATTTCTCATTTGGCAAGGATGTTTTCTAACACTTCCCATGAAATATGGTTTCATCACCCTCAGTCTGAATTTTCTTTTTAAAAATAAACATTTCTTTTGGAAGTTGGAATTGATTTTGCTAACAGAAATTTCAGATGCTAAATCTGTTAGTGGCATGTTTCTGATAAAATTAAGTGGATGCTTTTAGAATTCTTTTAAAATCATTTAGGGAACAAACTGAATTGATTGGGTAATTCTTAAAGAAAACAGTAATCAAGTTAAGGAAATATTTTTTTAATTATTTGTAACAAGTTAATAACAAATCACCCTTTTTGTCGTCATGAATAATTTTACAAGGTAACCACACTTTTTACCTCTGCTTCCTTCTAGCAGCTTCCCCAATGACCCTCTTTTCTGAAACCTCAATTTAGCTTTGCTTATTTGCTCTTGTGCCCTGCCTTAAGACCATGATGACCAAGTAGCCCAGCACTATGGAAAGATAATTAATAGAGAATTCAATCTAATATTAAACCATTCTTCTGAGCAAAGAAATAGGGACTGAAGACATATCCTGCTAGAATAAGAAATTCTTAATTACTCCTAAGAGTCACGGACTTCCTATCTCAAGTTAAAACTGCGCATTGTATTATCAAGTTAAAGCAGGAAAGGAATCTTATACAATATAAGAAGAAAGATGGACCCCTGAGAGTGAAAGAAACTTTCCCAAGACCCACTGTGATATGACATGACTAGGAGAAGTTCCAGAAACAAAGTTCAATCTGAGATTCAGTAAGCCATCCTGAAGGGAGTTTTAATTTGTGTTCTAATTTCTGGAACCATATGTCCACTTTATAAAAATTATGCATTTCTATTTGGAGATGAAGAGGCTTTGAAGTTGGTGGAAGCAATTTGTGGGAAGAAGATAGCAGCCTTGGATTGCTATCTGAACATCAGCAGTTCCACACCACAAGCAGCTCAGCGGGAAAATGAGGCTTTCTACTGTGGTCAAGAAATATAGTCCTGGAAACCCCAGGGTGGTTCTACCCTGTCCTATAGTGTCATTTTGAGTGGGACTCAGCTTGCTGGCAGTGTGTCCGACTTTGGCTTTTGAATAAGGCATCTTCCCTCTGTGCTCTGGGTTGTAAATAGTTCAGCTGAAAACCAGTTAATCTCCAAAACTATGTGTGATTCTATAGACAAAAGTCCTGAGTAGCAATGTATACTAATTACCAGCAAGTAAATAAAGCTCACATTTTACATGGAATGAATTTAGTCCTGACCATGCCCAACCTCTCCCATCGCCCCTGCAAACAACTGTTGATGCTCTCTGTAACATCCAGATGAGTGAGAGAAGAGCAAAAGGCAAACCGCCGCTTCCTGGTGACGTGTAGGTTCTTGAATTTTCAGGTCTGCTAACATTGCTTGCAATAAGTGATGCTTTTCTGCTGCTATTGATTGAAGCATACTAGAAATCAGTTGGGGAGCAGGTGGTGCATTGTGCTAGATTACCACTGATTGAATTCTTACACAACCAGCTGATTGGAGCACGTGTTCTGCAAGCGTACGATTCTGCAAACACCGTCGCAATGAGGAGGGCCCTGTGCCATAGTCTATCCCTAATCAGCACCTTGTCATCTGTGCATACTGTCAACCGGGCTTATGATTCTTAGCCTGCTGTGGGGAGGATCCTCCCTGGGCCGGTGACTGCAGAGGAATGCCTCCCCAGGGGAGAGGAGAGGATCGTGTCCGGAAGCCAAGTTCTCCTAAGGCTGACTTTATGAACACTTAATCCACAAGAGTAATTCAGTGTTAGTCGGATTTGGTCATGGCATGTGTGGACAAGGGACTTTCATGCTGCGTGTCACAGCTCTGTCTCACAGCTAGTGATTTGCTAAAAGGCTACCAAATGAGTTGTTGGCATAAAATGTTTGACACCCTCTAAGGGAATACAAGTGGGACCCAGAGCCCACTCTCAAATCATCATTGCTTGCTTAAGTGTTAGAGGTGTGAGAGCAATCATGAGATTGTTTGCCTAATTCTTTTGAAAATATTTATAGGCTCTCCAGCACTTTGGAGGCCATCCAACTGGGAAGAAAACGGACCTTATTATTGACAAAAATAGCACAGTGATGGAAACAGTTACGGACGGACCTTAAACAAGCCTGTGCATACATACCAACAGGCCATTTGCCCCAAGGACTTTAGGCTTGTTCATAACTCCCAGGAGGATACATAGTAGTTCTGTTCGTGGACAGGAGCATAAAGGAAGGGGGCCAGGAAATGCCAGCAGTGAAATTAAATACAGACTTTTGAGGAAATAGATGCTATTTCATTATTAGCTCATTGCCATCAAATGTATTCACCAGGTTCTATAGGACAGGGAGGCACTGCCCGAATCCACTGTTGAGGTGGTGACTCTAAAAGAGCAGAAAGCCAGTCTTTCTCCCCTGGTGTTTTTGAACTACTGATTAGATGGCTAGAAGCCCACTGTATGACCCACTCGACCACCAGGAGAGACCAGTCCAGGGGGTGGGGGTGGGGGCGGAGCATCATTTTTTGAAAAGTAGAAGATCAATGAAAAAGGAGAAACACCCTGGGCCTTTCATCAACACAGTGACGGCACCAGTGAGTGCAAAGATAGGGACACTGTGAGGATGAAGATGGAGCAGACAGGGTTTTGTTGTGTTGTACATAGGAGAGGCCTGAGTCCGAACTGCCAACACAGCACCTGGCAACAGCAATGTTTCATTATTTATAAATAGAGTTAAAGTATCTTCGATGATTATATGTCATACTGTATGAGAATTGATAAAATCCCAGACAAAATCCATAGAAACAATAACTCTACTAGTAATTATGTAGGGGAGGTCAGAGCAGGAAAATGGGGAGCTAACGATAATTTGTAGAAGAAAGAAGAAAATGTTCTGAAATGGATTGTGGTCATGATAGCACAACTCGTCATAATATTATTAAACTATTACATTGTTTAATATGTGAATGATATGCCAATAAAATGGTTTTAAAAATGTACTGCACTAAAATTTCAGTTCATATATATATTCATATGTTCCCCTCAAGTTTATTCATATATTATCCTCAAATGAGAATTTAAACATGTCATAATTGGTGGATGGTTGCAGACAAATTCTCCTAGTAATATCCTTACTTTAGTTTCATTAGGGTGCCAAAACCACATGGGTTAAGGGATTTTAAAATCAGGGTTAGTACCAAATTTTTAACAAAACTCAAATGAATAGCATCCCAAATCATTGACCCTTTGCAAGGAGTATACAGAAACATGACCCCAAATATAATGAGAGTTTGTAGGTGAATTCAACATCTTAAGGAAAATTGGGAAAACCTTGAAAATTCAGTCTTGACCGTTTCTCTCCAGGGGCAAAGAGCAATCATAGATGCTTCTTGGGAAGACATCTTGACGAAGTCAAAGACTACAAGGGTAAATTAAAGGCCAAGAAAGTTGCACCAACGCATTTTTGTTATTTATTTTTCTATAAGAGACCTAATGATTCAGAAGATCTTGAAGAACATGCCAGGAGTCTCTGCCTTAACAGTCTCTTCATATGATTCTGATGCCCATTGGAATTTAAGAATATATCATAAGAAAGTAAAAACTCATGCTTTGATTAATTTCCTCAATCCTGGCTGAATGTGATCCATGAGTCTTGCATAAAACATCCAGAATGTGTGCTTAGAATGCTGGTCTTTTCATACCCTTGTCAGAATTTACAAATTCATGTTCTCTCAGCAAGAGAAATAAGCCCTTCCATAAATTAAAAAAAAAAAAAGTATTTGTTTAGGTGCTCTGCAAATTTATGTTCTCTCCTGATTTGAATATGAAGTTAGCTTTGAAAAACAAACCTGCCCAATTTAACATAGCTAGTCTTAATAGATAAACTTTAAAATACTACCTGATTATGGAAAAGAGAAACTGACATGAGAAAAATCCAACATCTTGCATCAAGCTGTATCATTAAGCAATCGCAGAGTTGTGTTTTCTACTACAGATGATGTGGTTCCATACATTATTCTCAGGTGCTACGTAATACACTTGACACTCAGCATTGAATTGTATAGTAGCATTTTATGGAGTGGAACAATACCTGTCAAAAATATTGCTAAGAAAATGCTATTGAAAAGTCTTTCCACTATCAAGTCTTATTATGACACAGTGGATTAATTTGTGTGCGTTTTTCTTTGCCTGGAACCCTAGCTAAAAATGGGATTAGCTTGGTTTCTAGAATCATGAATTTAAATGCACACGAAGAAGATTTTTGTCTCATTTTTCAGAGTAAGATTGTTGTTGTTAACTGCAGGATTTGAACTGGTGGTCATCCTAACAATGATTAGATCTTTATAAAGGAGTCATCCCAAATCAATGAGAGGGGAAAAAACATAAAGAGGCTAATACAAGCAAGGAAAGGCCATCATATAATCCTGTGAAAATCCCAATGAAACAGTCAAGTTATCCTCCGCAATTTGAATGGCTTTATTGAGTGCTTTTCTGAAAATAATCCTAAATGACATTAAAATTAATAACAGAGATCTACTTTACTGGTGAAGCAGCAGGCTCAGGGTTTATTGTGTGTTACTCATAATTCATGGAACAGATGAGGAAGGCACTTATTGCACACAGGCAACTCATTTTACTTATGGCTTGTTCTCAAATACAAAAAATTTGATTTTTATATTTTAATGTTTTAGAGAATGCATTATTTTGCTGGAAATGTAACTAAGTCTACTTAATGCAAGATGATCTGACAAATATTGAATAAAAATGGCAATGCCATTTTTGAAACTCACTTTATTGGGGACTCTTACAGTTCTTATCAGAATCCATCCACTCTGTCAAACACATCCATGCATACGTTGCTATAATCCTTTAAAAAACATTTTCTTTCTATTTGAACTCTTGGTATCAGCTCATCCCCCTACTCTGCTATCCTCCCTCCCTCATGAACCCTTGACAATTTGTAAATTATTATTATTTTCATGATTTACACCGACCACTGTCTCCCTTCATCCATTTTTATGTTGTTTATCCCCCTTGGAGAGGGTTATATGTTGATCATTCTGATCAGTTTCCCTTCTCTCCCCACCTTCCTCTTCCCTCCTGGTATCATTGCTCTCATTATTGGTCACTAGGGGATTATCTGTCCTGGGTTCCCTGTGTTTCAAGATGTTATCTGTACCCTTGTACATGCTTTGGTCTAGCCAAATTTGTAAGGTAGAACTGATGTTATGTTAATGGGGTGGGGGAAGCATTAAGGAACTCGAAGAAAGTCATATATTTCGTCCCTCATTCTAACTGGTTCATCTCTTCCTTGTGACTTTTCTGTGAAGGGATGTTCAATTGTTACAGATGGATTGGGTCTCCACCTCACCTCCCTCTTATTCATATCAATATGATATTTTGTTTTAGGTCTTTGATGTCTGATACCTGATCTCATTGACACTTCATGATCACACAGACTGGTATATGTCTTTCATGTGGGCTTTGTTGCTTCTTACTTAGACGGCCACTTGTTTCCTTTCAAGCCTTTAAGAACCTAGATGCTATTGATTTTGCTAGCCAGTCACCATCAGCTTTCTTCACCATGTTTGCATATGCAACCATTTTGTCTTCAGCAATTGTGTCAGGGATGGTGAGCATCACAGAATGCCAGGTTATTAGAACAAAGTGTTGTTGCATTGATGGAGTACTTGAGTCTGCTACCTTAATACTTAACATTTAAATATGTACATAGCTCTATTTTTCTATTGCTATATATAAATAATTTACATATGTACATTCTTGTATTCAGACCTCTGTAAATGTCCTTTGCCTCCTTGTTCTTTCTTCTATTTCTTTTTACTTTCCTCTTGTCTCACTATCACATTCAACCTACATTCGGCTTTCAGTAATTCTTCTTGGGTACATTGTACTTGATGAAGCCCCACTAGGCATCCTACACCTACTTCACCATCTATTTTAGATCACTTTTTCCCCCTTTTCCCTGTGTTTGTTGGCTCCCCACGTCCTTTTCCCCATCTTCCCATCTCCTGTGTCCCCTGGAAACTTTGGTCTCGTTGCTTTCTCCTTCAGATTGTTTATGCCACCTATCTTATCTAGACACATGCAAAAACAACAATAAGCCCAAACACAAAGCAAAATAAAGCAACAACAAAAAAGCAAAAAATAAAACAATAACAACAAAAAAAGTCTCTAGTTTCAGGTCTGTTTGTTGATCTAGAGACACGTATAGTGTCTCCCGGAAGAGTCAGATGGGGTGCCTATTCCTGGCCCCAAAGTCTATTTCTGGTGATAATATCTTTTTTTAATAATACCATTTTTAAGTGCATTAAATATTCTATTGCTTTTTGTGTTGCAAAGGTACATTGGGATTTCTGCAGTCTAATTTAAAAATCTTGGCCGCCACAGTAAAGGGAAATTTTTTGATGTGGCTTTCCCTAAATAATATTTGTAACTCACATAAAGTGTTGCAAATAAATTACAGATGACTGTAACCCAAAGACTGGTATATTTTTGCCATCCTTATAGGTGTAAGTCTAAGCCATAGCCTTTTTGACTCTCTTTGATGTGGTTTTCTATGTTTTTTGGTATATGAAACCCATGACAGATGAATCTTTTGAAACAGCAACTAGAATAAGCGACCCTGGGGACTAAGGTGGAGTAGGTATGGGAAGTAAGGGGGAGTTCATAGCAAGGAGTTAAGAAGGAAAAACATGTTTTCAAACTGATTTTAGTTTTATTTACAAAACTGTTTGATATGTTTGAACTATGGAATAGTAGAATGTTTGAACTAGCTCCTTATAAAATGGTCTGAGAAAAAGAAAGAGAGGAAAAGCAGCAGTGGCGTAATTGTTAGATCCCTGTCTGAGGTGGTGGAAACCCTAGAGTCACTGGAAGCCATAAGGCAAAAAGATCAGGAGACAGAGCAGCAGCGGGGCTCCCTGGTCCTGGAAAGAGATAGAGGCTAGTAGACTAATACCTGAGAGAGGAAGGGCCTGAGACAGTCATGCTCAGAAGTTCTGGGAACAACATAAAACTGTAGTTGTAATATTTTGTTACCTGTTAAATTCCCTAATTAACTCTGAAATAATGATTATTATCTCTGAGTTCTGTGTGGTGATTTAAAAGAGTCATCAAATACAGAACAGAAGCACAGGGCTGAGGGACTGGCAGTTGGTATCTGAAGAAGGCAAAGGAAGCTGAAGGGAGGAGGCCTCTTTGACCACTGTCTTGAGGGAATTGGTCTGAACTTTCTGTGGAGTTGAATTCAACCTCTCCCTTGTGTCGCCAGAGTAGAACAGATGTGGCCCATGGCTTTTCATCAGCTATTATGACATATAATACACTCTTCATTCATATTGGATAACAGTAGAACAGATAAGGGTGTTGGTATGTATTGGTTGTGTATATGGTTGATGTGATGGAAGAATCAGGACTAGGGTATGACCACCCCTTCAGCATTTTTTTTATCTTCTTTTAGTTATTTTGTCACTCAACTGCCTCATCAAAGATATAAAATATTAAAAAAAATATTTATGGCAGATGTTATTTTTTTTTAGGCATCACTGCCCTCTGGTGGTGGAAGTAGGAGGCCCAGCCTTTGCTCCTGTGAGCTGGAATTGAACCTCTATCCCAGTGGGCCGCAGTCCCGCGCACAACCACTACGCCACTGGGGCTCAGCCCGGCAGATGTTACTTTTAATAAAGAACATTTTATGCTATATCCTTATTATAGAGGAAAGATTTTTGTTTGATTATATCTTCATTCCATTGAGTCAAGTATAATTTTTATAAATCTTAAGCTCCATAAGCAAATAGCAAGAAAAATATTGTTTGTTACATGTTCTTAATCCAACACACAGCATTCCTAAAAACATCATTTAGGAATCCTTACAAACTTCCCTTCTGTTGAAGAAATACTTGGTTTTATCATCATTTCCCAGATAAAAAAAAGTGAAAACTAAAATTGTTAAGTGGCGTTATAAGAAAAGAACAGTAAGCTATCTGTGGGCTTTTAATGGCTCTTTAAGAGCATTATCCACTAAATCACAGAAGGTTCAATTTGCAAAGCAAATTAGAGAAATATCTATTTTATATCAAATGTCGCATTTAAAAAAAATCTAGGCCCTTGCTTTTCAAAGCGTATAGAAGTAGTTGCAAGGTTGGGGGGGGAGGTTGGAGAAAGAAAGGGAAAAAGAAAGAAAAAGAAGTGACTGATGCAAATTAGATGGAGATATTACAAGAACTAAATCACTTTCTAAATACTTGGTACTTAGTACTTCAATTTGCCAGTTGATTTTGTGACAAACAGGAGAGTTACTTTCAGATGTAAAACACTATGATATGATGAAAGATGGTGAGATTAAGATGAGAGAAGCTCATTTAAATATGAGTTCTATTTTAATTCTCCAAGTTTGTGAGGAATTAAAAGGGAAAAACAGAATTAAAAGATTTTAAAATCAGAATATTTTTGTCCTTTTAAGTAATGGGAAACAGCTATGGTTTAAATTTTGCAGAAATACAAAATTTTGTGTTAGGTTCATCAAATTTCAAATCAACGTTAACACACTTTTGTTATCCAGATGGACACACACACACACACACACACACACACTGTCAAAGAGTACTGCTACAAAATTAGAGAAATATTCCTCAATATGTAAATTTGAAGCTATTAATTTTCAACATATCTTTCAACTAGCTCTGTACCCTTTTGAAGCTGTATTTTCATCTCTCATTCTTCTCTCAAGGGTTCTGTGATTTTTTTAAAGATTTACTCCACATCAAAATGGCATTTTGGTGTTATGCAAGAATTCAAAATATGTTGCTTTCAAGTGTTCACAGAGTTATGGGAATAAAAATAAGTCTGAATGGGCAAAATCAGGGACATAGGGTGGATGGCATAAAGTTTCCCAATAAAACTCTCCTAGAATCACTTGCACTACCATCACAGAATGAGAAAATCCTGGTTCAGGTCTAGGAGCAGATAATTATTCTCATGCAGCAGTTTTTTCTCTGTTATTTTTTCCCTATTTGATGACTTTGCATGCATGTGAGACAGTTAAAAATACCATGAGTTGAGTCAGGTACACCGTAGTCATGAGAGTAACATATTTGTTTTTGTAAACTTTGAAGAGGAGTTTTTCAGCAATTGTGTCCAATGCCTAATACATGTCGATTTCTTTATTGCTGCTTCGATGACTGCTGATTTTGGATAAAAGTAAAATGCAATCCTTGACAATTTCAACTTTTTTCTATTTGCCATGGAATGGAAGAACTCGCTGATGAAGATGTAATCTCATTTGCACATCACATGTTGTTAATGAGTCCTCCTCCAAAAATGCTTTGTCACTGAATTTTCCTCCAGATAGTAACATTTTCTCTGAGATTTTTTGCTTCATATATTGAGCGGGTATTTTTAGTGATTTGATACAAATCTGATATACATCTATTTTGAATTTTAGGATACAAGATCCCTTTGTTCTGTTTGAAATCTATTTCTATGTGCATAAGTGTTTCAGCATGAGCATAAGTGTTCTGGAATTCCCATTCTTTGCAATGATATCCATAATTTCTTGTCATCTGCTTAGTTGAGTGCTTTTGCACCATAAAAAAAGCCTGGGAAACCTATTTTTGGTATTCTGTGTTACAACCAAGATCCACCTCACATTAGCAATGATATTCCTCATTCTATATTCTCTTTTGAATCTGACTGAAATTTTCACAATTCACACTTATTCCACAGCAATTTTTAAAAATTATCTTCAGCTTTTCTTGAATGTTATATTAATGCTATTGTTTTATAATCATCAAGTACTTTTTTGATTACCTTTCTCTGTAATGCATATGTATAGGTGTCCCATCCATTCAGTTGACCTCAAAACTGGTTTTCAAATTTCTTGGTATAGAGGAATGAGTGCTTTCAAGATTGCATCTGTTTGTTGAAACATTTCATTTGACATTTCATCAATTCTTGTGAAGCTGTGTTTTTCAGCAATGCCTTACGAATGACATGGATTTTTTTATTCAGTCCCATTAGAGCTCAATTATATGTCACTTCCTGAAATGGCTGAAATAGTTGAATGTCAGCCAGTTCTTTCTGGTGCAGTAACTGTCTCCTGTTTCCAATTTTCTGTGCTTCCTGCATTGCTCAACATTTTGC
This sequence comes from Nesogale talazaci, assembly GCA_004026705.1. Taxonomy (NCBI): domain Eukaryota; kingdom Metazoa; phylum Chordata; class Mammalia; order Afrosoricida; family Tenrecidae; genus Nesogale; species Nesogale talazaci. Next base: position 19,912 of record PVJH01026791.1, read on the forward strand.
ACATAGAATCCTTCAATATTCTAACTCAAAGTTTGAGTTTTTCCTTCAGTTCCTTCAGTTTGATACATGCCTATACTTCCACATATCATACAATTTAATCATTCAATAATATTAGCAAAAGTTGTGCAATCATCACTACAATCAATGTCAGAGCATTTTCCTTTTGTACTCATTGTTATTATCTTCTGTTTCCTCCCAACTTCTCTTGGATTACTAGTAGGTAATTATTAATCCAGTTACTCTGTCTATAGATTTACCTACCCGAGTTTCACACAGAGAAGTTCATACAAAACACAAACAGGGAGTAATAATAATAATAGTTAGACAAAACCAAGAAAACCTCAACCAAAAAAGGAAGAAAATATTAAAAACTGAAGCAATGTTAAAATAGGGCAAAAGGGAGATCAAATGATAAGATATTGCATTTTAGCATAACTCTGTCTGTGATATTTGACCTCAAAGTGCTCTTTACTGGCATCCCTCCTCTATGATCAGAGGAGATCACCCACAGGCTTAATTCATGTGAGTTCTCTGCAAATAGATTTTGAATGTCCACTGTTTTCCATGACCCCTGAAAACCAGATGTTCATAATTTAAGTTCTAATACTATTCCCTCCTTTAGATGTGGATTCTATTATTTACAATCATTGGATCAACAGGCTGGGTGCTTCTTCCATGTGGACTTAATTGATCTCTCACTTAGATTGATGCTTGTTGGAAGACAGGCTGTTCAGAGCTCAGGCACTATTCTGTCTTCTCCACATTCTGCTCTGGCACCCACACCTTCAAGGACCTCTTCCTGAGGGTGTGTATAAAGTAGGGCTATGCCACAAGAACTGTTGTTAGATTGTGGTGAGAATTAAGTGTGAGCCCCAAATCCAGTTATCTATTGTTTATATATGTCTCTTGTTTACTTTAGAGATACCATTATCATTTTATTACTGAGAATATTATAAATTATTCCCCTGGGGCATAAGGTAACATTGTTGACAGTGTCATAAATTTAGTTAATTATATAGAATTTAAACACTGATGAGGAAAGGAAATGAAAGACCAGACTCAGTCTAAAATACTCAAATTGTTGACCTGTACAGCTAAACCCTTAAGGGACTGGACACTTTTTACATCAACAATGGTGGTGGTGATAGAGGAAGTTTTCAATAACACTGATTCACAAAGACAGAACCATGACTACCTGATTGATAAATGTCATAAGAAGTCAAGGAGGAAATTAAAATAAGAAATATATGATAGTCCATCATTCACCTGGCACTATTGAGTGTGTTCGTATGTCATTCTATATAATTATGGCTCTAAATTCAAATGGTTTGCATGAAAATGTTGTTCTGGAAAGACGTCAAATTTAGTACAAATAAATTGAAGGGTAGAGGGCATCTGACTTCATGTTAAGCTATAAATTATGGACCCCCCCCTCAATTATTGTATACTAAATTTGAAGTGTTCCCAACACAAGAAATTTCAACTTGGCTTTTCCATAATTGCTCTTGGTGCAGACTAACCAGACCTTCATTAATTTCTCTGGAAATGAGGAAGGGAGTCTAGAAGATCAGAGTTTTCCAAAAGAAGGTATTTTTTGTTTTGTTCTGTTTGCTTGTTTGTTTGTCTGTTTGGCATCACTGTCCTCTGGTGGGAGTATGAGGCCCAGCCTTGTTCCTGGAGAGCTGCTGCTGGATTTGAACTGCCAACCCAGTGGGTCTCAGTCCTGCACACGACCACTGCACCACTGGGACTCAGCCCCAAACAAGGCATTTTATTTGGCATTGCCATCTTCCACAAACACAAATTGTACCATCTCAGCCAGAATTGATGGTGTATGCACATCTGTTCCAGGGAACCCAAGATGAACACCACCAGCCAGTAGGTTTGGAGTGCTCTCAGAGTTGGACTAGAATCAGCAATCTGATCTACAAGTAAAAAGGATTAGGAAATTCTGCAGATGGGCACAGATATGACATGATTATACCTTGTTGCTCACGATGAAAAATTAATCCCAACTGGAGCAATAAAAAACTCAGAGAAAGTTTTTCTTCCTTTTGATATTCTTTGTATTAAATCCAGTTACACAAGGACATTGAACTGGAAACTCATTCAGTGATATACATTGTTGAGAAAGATTAAAACTCTTCTTTTTGATTACCAGTTTCTAGTATGAATCTTTAATGAGGTGAGAACCAAGCCAGTTTCTACTATTTTGTGTTTATTTTTAAGGAAATACAGTTATTTCTGAAAATTACAAATAAATGTTTCTTTTATTTCTCAAACTGTTGGGGTACAAGGTATTATAAACTCTGTAGCTTGAATTACTCTCCAAAAAGAGGGAATAAAATTCAACAAAAGCGCCTTCAAATTGTAATTAACATTTTCTTCCCAAAGGAAGCAGTTGTTATATTTCATTTTTAAGTATTTGTCTCCTGGGTAGTCTCTGCAGCTTGCATGAGAGAACCTCGAGCCACGAGAAGACTACTTCTCACCAGTGTATCATGACTAACAGGTTGTGAAAATGATACAACAGAGGAATTGAAGGTTAGAGAGATTGAAACTCTAGGTTGGAAACTTTTTCCTGACTCATTCTTTGAGAATTTTAGTTTTCTAAATCAAATATCTTAAAGTTGATTGATAGTAAGTATTTTTCAAATTACCAAAGAGTAGATGTCCTATGTATTTCTTAATTTACCCGATCCCATTCTTAAGTATTTAAAGATTACTGCAATGACATTGGAAACAAAGATAAAAAAGGGGGATGCTCATATCTACTGCAATAAAATGCTGTTATCTCATTAGGTTTATTAGAATATGGATACAGTTTTAAAGGAAGTCTAATCCAAGAATAACAATTTACAGTACCACTGATGATAGCTAGCCAACCAGGAGGTGGGCATTTATCCTATTGCATAGAAGAATAAATTTAATCTACAGGAATGAAATCAAAGATGATAACACAGAAAGCTGGGGAAAAATCTATTACACATATGCAAGAAGACACTAATCTATATGAGTGAGGAATGGTGTCTCCACCAAATTAATTTTTTCTCTACATACAGGTATAGCTCATGAAAAAATTTTAGTACAATTGTTTGATTGGTTGATGTCACAAGTTGAGTGGTTTAGAGGAGGTTGGGGGCAGGCTTCTATTGGATGACTACAGAGAACTACAAAGAACTCTGAGATTTGTTTTCCTAACAAATACCTATTCAAGGCTATATTAATTGCTAGGTGTCATAAAACTAATAAGTAATTTCCCCGTCTGGTTAAGGAATGGAATATTGACAGCTTTTTAAAATAAAGTAAGCCAGAGGAAAAAAGTGGATGCTCATATCTACTGCAATATAATGCTGCTATCTCATTAGGTTTATTAGAAAATGGATACAGTTTTAAAGGAAGTCTAATTAAGGAGTTAGACTGATTAAGGAATGGAATATTAACAGCTTTTTAAAATAAAATAAGCCAGAGGAACATGTGTGTATATATATGTGTGTGTGTGTGTGTGTGTGTGTGTGTGTGTGTGCATGTATACTTCCTTGCTTTCTCTGAAGTTTCCCAGAACACTTAAAACAATTTGATTAACATATAAGCTTCCATGCTGAATATAATTTTATTATTCCCCTTAAATAAAGTGGATTAAAACAGGGGATAAGAGTGGGTACAGAGAAGCCATGATTCTACTGCTTGCATCAACCTTAAATTAAAATCCTTCTTCTCCCTTAGCTGAGACTGTATGTGTCTCTTTAGACTTTATAAGCACAATTGCTCTCAAGTCACCCCCCATTCATAAGGCCACAGTCTCACAATTGCACCAGTATCTATCCGACCCTCACTCTTGGTCTTTTTAAGATTTTTAGTTTGGGTCCACATTTTCTCTCACTCTATCCAGGAACTTGTACTGTGAGCCCTTCAGAGCATCCAATAGTGGTAGCTGGGAAGTGCATCATTTTTCTGGGTTATGGGAATTTTACAGTGTTTTTTATTACTCCATTGCACTAACTGTGCTCATGAGTCTTTGGTTTTCATCACTCCTGTTTCCTCTGCATGGTAAGAGACCAACACTCTTCCCATCAACAGCCATTTATAAATTTCCAGGACCACAGTAGCTACTCACCAAAGTATAGCATTAATGATTATCTTTTTAAACTGTGTTCTACCAATTTAACAGGTAACCCTGAAACTATGATCCTGCACCCCTAGTTCCATTCCTTCAGGCAGTTTCATCATGTCTAAGAAGTTTGCACAATTTTGCCCATCGTATATTCCACCACATTCATAGCTAAATTTACAGCATAGATTAACATATGTAGAAATATTCTTATATATATGTATATATATATATATATATTGCCCAAACCCATCCAACCTGTGTGTCTATCCATCCACTTGTCAATTAGAGTTATTATGGAAAATAATAGCATATTGAGAAATAGTGTAAGAACTAACTTTTACTTTTATTTTGTTTGTCTTTTATAATATTTTGAAATGTGTGGCAGTTTTGTCAAGAGGGGTATCATCATCATTCTTATATTTGAACACATTGTTAAAACCACAATGTCAATTCATCAGGTTGAAGGTCTCCCTTTTTTTATTTCTATTTTTTGTGGAACCTCTCCTTCATTGAGCATGTGTGATCCTCTAGAGGTAACATTCTCAACCATCACCACCATGGCAACATCCTAAAATATGTGAGACAAAAATCTAATCATCCTTGCCTCTAAGGAGCATTTAGCTGTACTTCTTCCAATGCAGACTTTCTCATTCTTCTGTCCATAGATGGTGTATTTGATATTATATGCCAACACTACAATTTAAAGTCAGGGTCTTCTTCAGTCTTCCTTATTCATTGACCAGCTTTTACATAATATGAGATGATCAAAAATACCATAGCTAGGACCAGGTATATCCATGTCTTCAAAGTAACATGTTTGCTCACTAGCACTTTAAAGAAGTTTTCTCCCTTACATATTCTCAATGTGATATATTATTTAATTTTTGACTGAAATGTCCATGGGTGTTGATTGTGGATTCAGCTAAAATGAAATACCTGAAAACAGCAATGTTTTCTGCTTGAGGTGACCTGGGGATGTTGCTAACTGTTCCAGCGGTAAATCTCAGTTCATGAGGTTGAGGTTTAATTGAAAATGAAAGCGGTAATTTTGGGCTTCTGTACTCTTCCTTAAGTTCTCTGTCCTTTCAGCAAACAAGATTGCATAACATTCAGAGTAAATGTTGCTAATGAATCTTCTTCAAATTGTAATGCTGAATTCTTCTTTATCTATTCAGCTTCTCATATCGTTTGTTCAGCAGACAGATTTAATACGCATGCAACATGGACGCAGCATTGAAAAAGTATGCAACAAAGGCCACAACCGTGAAACACACCTTTCTTTTCCTTTAATCGTTTTAGAGAAGGCTCATATGCTTATCACAGCCCATACATACATCCATTGTATCAATCACATTTGCACATGTGTTGCCATCATCATTTTCAAACCTTTTTCTTTCTATTTGAGCCCTTGGCATCAGGTCCTCATTTTTGCCCTCCCTTGCCATTTTTCCCTTCCTCAAGAACCTTTGATAATTTATAAGTTATTGTTATTTTGTCATATCTTACACTGTCTGACTTCTGCCTTCACCCACTTTTCTATTGTCCATCCTCCAGAGAAGAGGTTATATGTAGTATATATTGCCACTCACCACTGGTCCTGAAGGGATCATCTGTCTTGGATTCCCTGTGTTTCCGATTCCTCTCTGTACCAGTGTACCTCCTTTGCTCTAGCTGGATTGGCAAGGTAGAGTTGGATGAGAGTGGGGGGAGGAAGCATTGAAGAACTAGAGGAAAATTGTATGTTTCATGGTTGCTACACTATACCCTGACTGACTTGTCACCTCCCTATGACCCTTCTGAAAGAAGTCCAATTACCCACAAATGGGCTTTGGGTCTTCACTCTGCACTTCCCCTTATTCACAATGTTGTGATTTGAGTTCCTTGATGCTTGATACAGGAAGTATTCAACACCTCGTTATCACACAGGCTGGTCTACTTCTTCCACATGGACTTTGATGTATCTGTGCTAGATGACTGCTTATTTACCTTTAATGCTTTAAAACCCCAAATGCTTTATCTTTAATGTTTGGCAGCAACAACTTTCTCCACCAAATTTGCATAAGCATCCATTTTAATTCAGTGATTGTATCAGGTAGCTGGGCACACAATTATATGAATATTTTTTCTTTGATGCCTGGAACCTGATTCCTTCCACACCTCATGATCACACAGGCTGGGTTGCTTCTTCCAGAGTGGGCTTTGTTGCTTCTGAGCTACAAAAGGCTGCTTGTTTACCTTCAAACCTTTAAGACCCCAGATGCTGGGGGCCATCGGGTTTCCTCAGCACACTTGCTTATGGTCCCATTTGTCCTCAGCAATTGTATCATGAAAATGAACACACAATTATATTATTTTTTTCTTCTTTGATGCCTGAAATCTGATTCCTTTGAAACCTCATGATCACATGGGCTAAGCACGCCTTCATTAATTAGAATTATGTAGTTGTCTCTTGCTCCATGGAAACCACTGCCTCCTGGTCTACCTATGGACCTGTTTTGCAAAGAGGACTCTTAAGTTTTCTGGAGTTCCTGTTCTTCACAATGGTATTCATTATTTTTTAAGATACACAGGGTCAATAGCTCTGGATAGTCAGTAAAAAATTGGTAAATATTTTTTCTGTTTATTTTAGCTTTCAGCTAAAATCCATCTAATATCAGCAATGATATCTTTTGTTCTGAACCCATCTTAAATTTCTGAGGATTTGCTGTTGATGCTGTAACTATTTTGAATTTTTTATCAAATTTTTACTTGAGTGTTATATTAATGATGCAGTTCCATCATTTCCATATGCTCTTGCAAAAATCTTTCATTTTAATGGGCACAAATATCCATTTTTCAACTGTCTTCCAAATTACTTGGCAAAAACAAGTGAGCATCTCCAATATTGTATCTATTTTGGGGATACCTAAATTGGTATTCTGTCAATTCCTGGAGCTTTGTTTTTCACTAGCGCTTTAATGTAGCTTGAACTTCTTCCTTCAATACCATCAATTTGATCATATGCTAGCTCCTGAAATTGGTGAATTTCTAAATGAAAAGAAATAGCTGCAAACCTTCACTTATAATTGCAATGCAGAATTATAAAATTTGATTCTAAGAAAATGGTGTCGTCAAAATGGGATGTCATTCATAAATACTATTATATTAACCAGTCATGATATGAAATAAGCTGGTATTTACCATTTTTAATGAGATAATAATCTGATCTACTATTCCACCAATGACAGTGGTACCAACATTATTGGCACTAAAAAAAAAAAAGATTGTTGGAAAACCCATGCCTTATCCGCCTCTGAATGAATTTCAATTTATTGCAACTACCTACTGATGTACTATTGTATCTGTTTTTGAATTATCATCAGAATCATTTTATATGTATGTGATATTAATAATAATTGGTGATTTTTTGTGTTACAGTTCACTTCTAACTCTTACTGAAGTAGAAAGCCTCATCTTTTTCCTGAGGAGGGCTGGCTGATTTCAAACTGCTGATCTTGTACTTAGTAGCCCCACTAGGAACTTATTATGCCCTTGGGGCTCTTTCCCATTAACATAAGCAAAAGTGTAAATTCAAAATAAAAATCCACCACTGCAATAAAAACAACAGCAACACTATTCTTTCAATGGCTTTGATCCATTTTGATTTAAATGATATTAACACTCCATGTGGAATCAGAATAACAAACCTGAGGCTTTGCTCTTCTGAGCGATCACAAACACATGATTTTGCCTCCACTTACTAGTCTACCCCTTTGAATAATGGTGAGAATCCAATATTTCAAAGAAAAGTGAAAGGGCCCAGCAACGCTTTACATGTGGGTAATATATCCAGTGGTCATGTGAAAAAGGTTAAGCCACTAAAAGACTCTTTAGAAAGGGAACTGTCATCGAACTTTACTACATTTAAAATTGGGGAAAGGTTTTATTGATGGGAGGCTGACTTTTACTTATGCTTCAGTCAAGTCCTCTGCATATCCTGGACCAGAGGGCTGCACTCTCATCTTGGTTGCTTTGTAGAGAAAAGGGTGAATTTCCTCCTTAGCCCTTAGTAATTGGTCTGTGGGTACAAACTTCTCTTAGTTTGCCACAAACAGATCTTGGTCCTGACCATATATTAATATACAGCTGCTTAATCATATCCAAAAGTTGATTGCTCTTTCTTATTTCAAATTTCATTCTTTAGGCATGATTTTAAAAGAGGCTAGACTTTTCTTACCTGACAAAGGGGAAAGGTGTAAGAGGCGATGCTATGAATGAAATGTTGAGTTATTTTATTTTATTATTTTTTTAATGTGAGTTCCCTCAAAGTGATCTAGAAACCTATGGTCTTTGCTTCAGTTGGTGATTCTTTTGGCGTGGGCAGGAAGCACCATCAGAAGAAAAGACTTTGGGGGCAAGTCCTGCAGCTTCCTGTCCTGTTGGACAATCACTCACTTCAGGTAGCTTCCTGTTGGCATGCCAGACATCAGAGGACACGCACAGGCTGACACATCCTTTTGATAGATTACTTAACAGGGGCAATGATCCACTTTTATCACTAATACCATGTTTGTCCAGGGTTTGCCAGAGTGAAAATTTCACTCAGTACCAAGAGAGAGAAAGAGGCATGAAGTAAGTGGAGTGCAAGTTGTGCCATGCTGCAATCTTCCATAAAAAGGTGGCAGTTGTCAATCTCATTAATGAGTCCAGGATGCAGCTGCCAGTGACTCAGGCCCACAGAGAGAGTCCTCATCAGTTCCTTTCCTGGAGAATAAAGAGCTTATCCGTAGTGGTACTTGTACTGATTCCTTGGGAAACTTTAAAATTAGCAGTTAAAAATGAAGAAATATTGAAAGTTGAGCAGAAGCAGTCAAACCTCCCACTGGCTCAGCTAACTCCATCATATCTTTCCTTACTTGATTGTGCTTGGAAGCAGGACCTGTACCTTTCCAGGCTTCCAAACATTACACGTCCACCTTTCACCCCGAAGGAAGTGGCAAACTTGTCTTACGGTGTGCCATGGAAGCAACTTCTGGCATGTAAGGCAATCCTTTAACCAGCTGCCAAAGGGCTGGTTTCTCATGTGACTGGGAATGAAATCTTGAACATACGTTATTCCTGGTAATGTTAATCGTTAACCAGAGCAGACCACTGCTAAAATACGTGTTTCCTGGGAGGATAAAGTTTGATGAGAGTGATCCATGCAAGTATGAAACCAGAATTAGCATTAATTAGGATTATTAGAGGTAATATCTGATCTAAAGTAGTTGGATCCCAGTTCTACAAAGAAAAACGGTTTGAATGAGATATAATTCACATATACTACAATGAATTCTTTAAAAATATATACTTCAATTTATTTTAGTACTTTCACTATTAACACAATTTTCATCATTTGTCAATGAAACCACATATCCATTAGTAATTGTTCCACATGTGAGCTCAAATTTCCCTCCTCCTAACACTATTGTTTGAGAGCCTGGACTTGGTTTTAACTCATGGAGACCAGATGTAATGAAGGGGGATTTCTTTATGGAATCAGATCACCACTTCTCTGGCTTCCTTCCAGGCAGCTGCTAAGTGGGTCTCAACTATCAGGTGAGCAGACTAGTGCCAT